>JAPQWV010003626.1:0-39277 GCA_027422505.1 Craterostigma plantagineum
CTCACTACTAGTTTTTGGTTACGGATGAAGATGAGCGTCGTCACTAGTTTTGCAAGTGGTTTGTTCGTTTCTACAAGCAAAAGAACAAAATTCATGATGTAATAATATGTTGCGTAATAAAAATGAAAATAACTGTATCATTAAAGAAATGAAATTGCTTCATTGACGCCCAAGAAAACAGTACAACAAATCCCGAGGTATCAGGACAATAACTACTTACATGATCTTCACAAATTACATCCACACCATCATTGCCAATGCAATAATAGCTCTTAATTACATCATTAAAATCAAACAAAACATCCTCATCCAACAAAAACACCATCTCTTACCTTCACTACAATCCAAGCTCTGTTCTTCATCAGCTTCACCACCACCACATCTCACAGTCAACCACCAATCGCCGTCTTCCTCCGTCCAACCCAAGCAACTCTCCGGCGAAGCCAAACTCCTAATCCGACCAACCAAACACTCCAACTCAGACGAACCAAACACCTCCGACGATTCGTCCCAGATTCTCCAATCCACAACACTCGTCGGAGACATCCTCGAAAACCGCCGCTCTCGTCGCCGTCGCCTTCGTCGACGACGCCGCCAGTAACAACGGATGCTTCAGCAATTCATCAGCACTCCAGCGATCCCGGCGTCCCTGACCAAACATCTCTTGAAAAAGTCCTTAGCTTTTTCGGACAACCAAAAGGGAATCTTCGGCACGTCGTCTGAATAACCGATTCTGTAGAGTACGGAGATGGGATGTTCTGCGTCGGGCCATGGATTTGACCCTTCGGCCATTTCAACCACCAAACACCCAAGAGCCCATATATCAGCCCCAAATCCCTGCTCTTCGCCGCGGGCCACTTCCGGCGCCATGTACGCCGGCGTCCGAGAAACGCTGACGTGGCAAACCCAGCTTTCTTGGCGCATCCGAAGTCTGCTATCTTCAGGTCCGACCTATCTTCGCCGCTGCAGATTAATACGTTGCTAGCTTTGATATCGCAGTGTACGAATCCTCTGTCGTGGACGTGGCTCAGTCCCAGAAGTATCTGGCGCGTGTAAGAGCTTATAATGTCCTCCTTGAGCTTCCTCCGTGGGCTGCGATTCGGTCGGAGAGGGACCCACCTGAAAGGTACTCCAAGAAGAGGTTGTAAGAGATTTCGCCGTCCTCCGCCGTGGTGTCAGAGCCCAGGCAGGTGATTATGTAAGGAGAGGAGAGCTGAGAGAGTACGAGTTCTTCCTTGAGCAACGACGATGGGTTGAAAATGGTTGACTTGACGGCGATGAGTGGCCGGTGGTGAGTGAGGAGGCGAGAGAAACTGTGGCGGTGGAGCCACGGCCGATGGTGGGACCCCTTCTCCAATTCATATTAGAAGGAAAATGGGAGACTTGTGTTAAGGTTTTGGAGGTTTCTTTATGAGGTGGGAATGGGAATGAATGTAATGTAACGTAAACTACTTATATATATAATTACTGAAGAGTTTCAAAAAGTTGCGAGATGTATGGGAATGTGTTGTCTTTATTCTTTCTCACGGTTTGTGTGTGGAGGTTAAGTTAGGTACTTTTCTTTAATTGCCTCTGTGTAAGGAATCTTTTCTTGGAATATTGTTTTTCAATGTAATGACGGCCGCTTACTTGGTATGAAATGAAGGTCTTCGATATTAGTTAATCCCATGTTGATTAATTAAAGAATTTCATGTAAATTGACTTTGAAGAGTAGAGAGAGACAGGCCGCCACGTGGCGAGGGGATAGAGTGTCTGAACTCTGAACCTTTTAGGCCGGCGATTAATCTAAAAACAGAGGAGAAAGCCAATCACATGAAGCCACGTGAGCACGTGCAACTTGCCGCCATCAGCGGCGATTTTATAATATTTGCGGCGTCGTTCTCTTCTGTAATTGGAGTCTATCAAATCTGAGGGGTGAAATTTCCAGCCAAGTCTATTCATCAGCAGCCACAAAATATATAGAAAACAAAAAAACAAAAACATGTGAAAGATGGTAAGATGAAGATAACGTTCTCTCTATTTGAAGGTCTCCATCAATTATCAAACACATAAAACACTTAACTGTAAGAGCAGATAAGTATATCTTTTTCGTGGATCACAGCACAGCACGTTCTTTGTATGGATGGCCGTCAAAGGAATAGTTCTTAGATTACGCTTAAACGAATCTGAAATGGGCTCAGACATTACTAAGAAATGAATAAATGGGCTCGAGTTGGGCTTCTTAAATGGGCTGACTAGTTTGTCCCACTCTATATAAAATGGGCAATTGAAATTCAGGCCAAAATATAAGTTTCATTAGTTTCAGGCCCATGTCAGAAAATTTTAGGTTTTAGGACCCGATACACTTAAATGTTTTTCAGTACCATTCATTGACATGTAGTAGTACCACTTCATGGACCTTCAGTACCACTTCATGGTTCTGCAGTACCAATTCATCGTTCTGCAATACCACTTCATCGTTCTGCAGTACTACTTTATTGTTCTGTAATAATGCAAAAAGATAGTCCGATGCCAGTTCATATAGACTGCATAACACTTGAGTAAATTTTAGGTCTTATATCTAAATTTTACAAAATCGGATCATTGACCCTAAAAATTTTCTGACATGGTCTGAAACCTAACTTAAAACATCTTTTGGGTCTGAAACTCAATACACTATAAAATAAAGAGAGAAACGGCTGGAAATACAATATAAAAGAAAGTTACGGAATGTACAAAATAATAAAGATCGAATATCGCATTCGAACAAGTTGTACTAAACGGCCGATAGAGACAATCTTGGCGATTATTATTATTACATGTTGCAATGATAGGTTGGGTACCAAAACTCCACCGAACCAAGTGTACAGTCTAAATCATTCTATAATTGTATGATATCTATGCATTGCATTTATAAATTTAATTAAGGGTGCAGTGTACGCAGTACAATCGACTTGTGAGTTGTGCCCATTTTCATTTAATTTGATCCTTTTTCTAATATCGAAACATCTCATTGTAACGTCATACATTATCGTATGTATTAATTATGACTTCAAAGGACCACTACTTAGAATATGTATGTCATTAATAGAAACGGCAAACGACAGCGTATATTGGACGCCCATGGTTTTGGACATTGCTACGACTTATTATAAAATGGAAAATATCTAATGCATGTTGCAATTGCAATTACTCGATCCACAACTCTCTACCTCAATCAAATTTGCTTTTAGTTTAACGTTCCATATAAAAGAAGACGGTCTATTTTCTTTTTCCACTATGTCGAGATCAATATATTATTAGGTGCCACCAATTTGATTAGGCATCTTTATTTTAGGCTAATTACATTTAATTACAAAGAGTTTACTTTAATAGCGTCTAACGTCCAAGAAAACCTAATTTTTTTTACCAAGGAGTTGCGTGGAGATATCTTGCAAAAGAGGGCACTACGTACATATGTGCAATATATTTCACGTTTTGTTGGGCGATCTCCAATTATTAGTTATGATTAATTGCTTCTTTCATAAGGATTCGAGCACAACCAATCAAGATGGTTTTCATTTTTTAATCAGAAATTATCAATGTCAACTAACAAAGATGAATCTTGAGCCTTCTTACAACATCCCATTCGTACTAACCTCTCTACGCCTATAAAGCTCCCCACAAATGACAAACAACGCCCACAAACAAACACACACACACACACACGCATACAAAAAAGAGGAAATCACTTTTTTTTTTGCATGAACATTTTGGCATAGTAAGGTTTGAAAAATTAGAGACACGTCAAATAAACGCCTTTTGAAATTCTTAAACACGCACGCAAATGGAACCAATACATTATATCTCCTTTCCTTCAATGAATGTTAGTTTCTTGACAAGTTTGTTTTCATGGTTATGCAATAAACTCGAGAATTTTCGATCTGGGGTGTTCTTCGACGTGGTGAAGAGCTTCGCCATGGCTCTATGCACTTGCAGTTTTGCTTTAGGTGAGTAACTGAAGTTTTTTTCCAAACTTAATATTGTACATATCTTTTATTACACTGAAGTGTCATTATAACAATATATGGCTAAGTTTAATGTAATAATCTATTGCTTGTCAATGCAGTATATTCGTGCAGAATTTAGGGTTTGGTGCTTGTTGTGTTATCTGATGATATTATTATTAATTTTTTTAATTATTTCATTCGACGTAGTTGGATCGATGATAGGGATGATATCAGGGGCAATAAAAGGTCATACTACCGAGACTGGCCTTCTACGTGGAACAGCGGTAGGTGCCATAGCAGGGGCAATTATGGGAATTCAGCTATTAGACTACGTTGCCAGTGGAGAACCATTCTCCAAGGTATTCATCATACGTTTTATCTTTATTATTATGTTACCATATTGGGACGCCGATGATGGTCATATATAAATTACCAATTATTTCAAATTGGTATATATCTACGTTAGAAAAGCCACTTTCTCGATTTAAAAGCGCAACCTTTGTAGTTCAGAATCTATATATCCATTCTTCGTTTGATGCATTATTTTTAACTATTTCCAGGTTGCATTTATACATTGTCTATTAAACGGGAAAGTATTCACGGAATGGGTGATACCTGCGCTGCTCAAAGCTTATCAATGGCAGGTCCTTCATTTATTATGTTTTGTTCTATTTAATAAAACGCTGACCATTTATGATGAATTATGTTATCAGAAAATGATTTGTTATTTTCAGGTAATGGAGACAAACTTAATAGATCTTCAAGATATTTTCGACGTTAATGAGTTTAGGGGATTATCTCCTGAGATTATCGACGAATTACCAATCAAAGAGTTCTCCGCTGAGGATTCTTCTGATGCTACCTGTGTAATTTGCTTGCAGGTATTATTAGATATATATGTTGTTATTTATCAGAAAATTTAATTTAGTGTGATATATAATCAACTCTATCTTCAATTACGTTCAGGATATGAAGGATGGAGAATGTGCAAGATCTTTGACAAGTTGTGAACATTGCTTTCATTTGCATTGCATAGACGAATGGCTCATGAGACAAGGGACGTGCCCTATATGTAGAAAAGATGCAATGTGCATACTGTAGTTACCAAATATATATAGGAAAACGAAAAAAAATAGAAGGAAAGATGATGCACGTATCAAAGTTATAGCATGCATGAAAACTAAAT
Source organism: Craterostigma plantagineum (assembly GCA_027422505.1). Classification (NCBI taxonomy): domain Eukaryota; kingdom Viridiplantae; phylum Streptophyta; class Magnoliopsida; order Lamiales; family Linderniaceae; genus Craterostigma; species Craterostigma plantagineum. The sequence goes on from JAPQWV010003626.1 coordinate 5,155, forward strand.
AGAAAAAATTCGAGATGCAAGTATTATATTTCATAGATTATGATATGTTAACTTATGATATACTTGATTCTAGATTATTCAAACTACCAAACCTTGAACATTGTTGAGAGGACGTTTTTTTGCGATCGTTTTGAAAATAAACTTGACGTTATTTTAACGATAATCAGCACAGATGGGTATTACTATTGAGACCCCTCGGGGGAAAAAAAACATTGAAAATTGTGAATATTTTTAAAATTCTATATCTCTATTGTAATTCATCAACATGAATTTAAAGCATTAGTTGTAATTTGTTTTCGTTGGATTCCATAGCACTTACTGTTCCCATTTTTCAACAATTGTTAATTAATTACTTTATTTTTTTTATCTTTTTGGATGAATTTAAAATTTAACACTTTCAAATTTACTAAATTTTTTATTTTATTAACGTTAATAATTAATTTTTTAGAAAGTTCATATGATATAAATCTTTGTTATTCGTTTACAAGCAGATTTATAAATAAAATAGAACCATCTCAGTATTAATATATGTTAAAATATTAAACTAGTAATTACTAATAACTTCATTTATGTCGCGGACATGGAAAACTTGCTTATTGCTGTGATTCATTTGCGTTTTTTTCTTCAAAATTCATTTATATTTTATCAGTTGGTTGTTTTCAATATATTTTTGCGCAACTCTAAAAATGTTTGTCCAAAAAAGTATAAAATAGAAGTCAAACGAAGGTAGCTTCTGCATTTGCAAACTTATAAATGTCGCTCGCTACGTTCGTAGCAATGAAATAAATAATCTACATCATAATGTTCGGCCCTATTAAAATAGGTCGCTAACTATGCCTCTCGTGTTTTTAGGTCGCTAAGTTCGTAATGCAAATAGGTCACTAAGTATCGTGATCGATTTAGGTCCTAAGTTTAGCAATTGCAAATTTGGTCACTAAGTATCGTTATTGTTTTTTTTAGGTCACTCTAGTTCGTATTGCAAATAGTCACTAAGTTTAGGCAAAAAAAAATCGATAACGATACTTAGTGATCTAATTTGCAAGTACGAAACTAGTGACCTAAAAGAATCGATAAGATACTTGTGACATATGCAATGAGAAACTTAGTGACCTAAAAAAATCGATAACGATACTTAGTGACCTAAGTTCAATACGAAACTTAGTGACCTAAAAAACACAGACATAGTTAACTATTTAATAATTTGGCCTAATTGTTCTTACGGTTGCCTTAATTGAAACAATCATTAAGAAAAAACACTGAAAGTATCAATCACTCAATAATTAAATATCTTCTTGCCGCCCGATAAAAGGAATAATATTCTTCTGACACAAGACATTAGAAATAGATCCCATCGGGGAAAAAAACAAAGCAGTAGAATAATATTAGACTACATAACATCTGCGTATATAAGTCACACTGCTACCTCCAAATTTTACATATCTTGTCTTTTTCCTTTTCTAGCCATGGGCATCATCTTCCTAGTCTTGCTCATCTTCTTAGTACCAATCTTTCTTCTCTTTGTAAGAAGAACAAGAAACCATTGCGTAGAATCCCACCAGGATCACTAGGCATCCCTGTAATAGGCCAAAGCCTTTCACTTCTCTGGGCAATGAGGGCCAACAAAGCAGACAAATGGATGCAAGAAAGAGCTGAGAAATACGGACCAGTTTCGAAGCTTAGCCTCTTCGGTAAGCCGACGGTTTCATACAAGGGCCAGCCGCAAATAAGTTTGTGTTCACCAACGACGGTGGCAAGCTCAGTAATCAACAGACCGAATCTATTAAGAGGATATTAGGAGATCGGAATTTGTTGGAGCTGAGAGGAGAGGATCATAAGAGGATCAGAAATGCTCTCTCTTCGTTTCTGAAACCCGATTCCCTGAAGAATTACGTCGCCAAGATTGAACATGAGGTCGAAATGCACCTAGAGATGCATTGGCATGGGAAACAGAAGGTTAAGGTATGTATGAATATGAAGAAAAGAAAAAAAGATAAATAGATTCTCAGTTTCAGGGCTTTCTGAAACTTCAAACCCATGGCTATAATATGATCAAGTAAGATGATGGATGATGTTGTCTCAGGTTTTACCTCTCATGAAGATTCTCACGTTCAACATCATCTGCTCCATTCTCTTTGGGATCGAGCGAGGAGCTCGAAGAGATGCTTTTGTGCATCTATTCGAGGAACAAATGAAAGGAATGTGGTCGGCGCCCATAAACCTTCCCTTCACTCGCTTTAACCGTAGCCTCAAGGCAAGTGCCAAGATCCAAAGCATGTTGAAGGACCTCATAAGGGAGAAGAGGGCCGAGCTCGAAAAGGGAGCTTCGACTCATCAAGACCTTATTACATGCCTACTGAGCCTCCGAGGAGACGACAACAGAGAAGTGGTCTCTGAGGAAGAAATCATACACAACGTCACGCTGATCATGACTGCAGGGCACGACACGTCATCCGTGCTCATCACTTTCATTGTCCGTCTTTTGGCAAAGGAGACAGAGATACACGAGAAAGTTCTCCAAGGTATTCATCCTTCTGTTTGCTTATGTATGAAGATTGCTATATTTGTATTATAGTTTGAATAAACTGGTGGTACCTATATCACAGAGCAAGAAGAGATTGCAGAGGTTAAGAAATCTGGAGAACCTTTGACGAGGGAAGATCTCAGTAATATGAAGCTCACTTGGCGAGTGGCCATGGAGACTCTTCGGACAATTCCTCCTGTTTTTGGAGGATTTAGGAAAACATTAGAGGACACTGAGTACGAAGGCTACCTGATTCCAAAAGGATGGCAAGTAAGACAAAAGGATAAAACTCATCACAACCTTCTCTTTATATCAAGAAAAAAACACTGCATATAGATTCATAAGAATCATCGGTATCCTAACTTAATAGCTGATTCGCTGTAAATAAACAGATATTCTGGGTGACAAGCATGACTCAAATGGATCCCAAGATATTCCCAGACCCATCAAAGTTCGACCCAGACAGATTCTTAAATCAAGCTGACATACCACCTTATTCTTACATACCATTTGGAGCTGGGCCTCGCATCTGCCCAGGATACGAATTCGCCAAGATTGAGACTTTAGCTGCGATTCATTGTTTGGTGACGAGATTTACCTGGAAACTCTGTAGCAAAGATGATAGCTTCAAAAGGGATCCGATGCCAGTACCCGCTGAAGACCTTCCGATCGAAATTACGGCTCGCAAGCTGCGTTAAATCTATTCAGGAAAACAACAAGGATTGATCGATAACAATGTTTGCTGTGAACGATTTTATGTCGCGACATGTAAATTGGGTTGCTTGTAGTAGTTTCAATTTACTTTTGATAAAGACGACGACGACGACTCGTTTAGCCCACACAAAGAAAATAGTGCTATTTTAGTACTGAATTGAAGTGTTGAAATGAGATACCTCAAGTCAAAGAAATGGATTTTTGCTTGTACAGAAGTCAACGGCTCAGCATCTGTAAATATTGAAGTTTACAAAACATCAATTGTCCTTACTGCCTTCACTGGAACGATCTTAAAGAAAGAATCAAATTATCAAACACTTAACTGAATATCTTCTTTCTGGGCGATGATTAGATCCCTTTGGAAAGAAAACAAAGCAGTCGCAATAAGACAAACATAAAACTATACTATAAACTATTATAAAAGATCGTCTGCAAGATATATCATACCACTGTGGGGCTATCTCCACTCCAAATTTACACATCTTGTCTTTTCTTTTACCCTTTCTTCTAGCCATGGGCATATTCCAGTCTTGCTCATCTTCTTACTGCCAATCTTTCTTCTCTTTGTAAGAAGAAGAAGAACAACAAGGAAACCACTGCATAGAATCCCACCAGGATCATTAGGCATCCCTATAATAGGCCAAAGCCTTTCACTTCTCTGGGCAATGAGAGCCAACACAGCAGACAAATGGGTACAAGAACGAGCTAAGAAATACGGGCCAGTTTCGAAGCTTAGCCTCTTTGGTAAACCGACTGTTTTCATCCACGGGCCAGCTGCAAATAAGTTTCTGTTCAACAACGATGGTAAGCTTAGTAATCAACAGACGGAATCTATTAAGAGGATATTGGGAGATCGGAATTTGTTGGAACTGAGAGGAGAGGATCATAAGAGGATCAGAGATGCTCTCTCTTCGTTTCTGAAACCTGATTCCTTGAAGAATTACGTAGCAAAGATCGAAAAAGAGGTCGACAGGCACCTAGAGATGTATTGGCATGGGAAAGAGAAGGTTAAGGTATGATATGGATATAAAACTGTGTAATATGATTTATGTATGATCAAAAGTAAAGGTAGAAACTGTGTAATATGATGATGTGACTCAGGTTCTACCTCTGATGAGGAGTCTCATGTTCAACATCATCTGCTCCATTCTCTTTGGCATCGAAAGAGGAGCTCGAAGAGATTCTCTTGTACGTCTTTTCGGGGAGCAAGTTAAGGGAATGTGGTCAGCGCCCATAAACCTTCCCTTCACTCGCTTCAACCGCAGCCTCAGTGCAAACGCCAAGATCCAAAGCATGTTGAAGGATCTAATAAGAGAGAAGAGGGCAGAGCTCGAAAAGGGAGCTTCGACCCATCAAGATCTTATTACATGCCTACTGAGCCTCCGAGGAGACGACAACAAAGAAGTGATCTCTGAGGCAGAGATCATACACAACATCGTGCTGATCATGACTGCAGGGCACGACACATCATCTGCGCTCGTCACTTTCATTGTCCGTCTCTTGGCAAATGATACAGAGATACACGAGAAAGTTCTTCACGGTACACCTTTTGATCTTCCTTCTTCCCTAACCCTTTAATTTTATTTTTCTCAGTGAAGATTGTCGTATTGCATTGCATTGCATTGTATTTTCTACCTATATGGCAGAGCAAGAAGAGATTGCAGAGGCTAAGAAATCAGGAGATCCTTTGACATGGGAAGATCTCAGTAATATGAAGGTCACATGGCGAGTGGCCATGGAGACTCTTCGGACAGTTCCTCCCATTTTTGGAGGATTTAGGAAGACATTAGAGGACACTGAGTACCAAGGCTACCTGATTCCAAAAGGATGGCAGGTAAGAAAAAGATTAAATAACACATTTCAGATATAGTCATTAAATGATCAGTACCGCATTTCATCATATAGCTGCTACGCTGTAAATAAACAGATATTCTGGGTAACAAGCATGACTCAAATGGACCCCAAGATATTCCCAGACCCATCGAAGTTCGACCCAGACAGATTCTTAAATCAATCTGACACACCACCTTATTCTTACATACCATTCGGCGCTGGTCATCGCATCTGCCCAGGATACGAATTTGCCAAGATTGAGACTTTAGTTGCGATTCATTGCCTGGTGACGAGGTTTACCTGGAAACGCGGTAAAAAATGATAGCTTCAAAAGGGATCCATTGCCAGTACCCGCTGAAGAACTTCCTATCCAAATTACGCCTCGCAAGCTGCTGTAGTACAGTAGTTTAAAGTCGAAACAGTCGATTAAGAACAGTGTTATATATATGTTTCTTTCTACTTTGCCAATGTGTAACTAAAGTTGCTTGTAGTGTGCGTGCGCTTTTAAGATGATACCTATTTTTTTTTTTAAGTAAATGGAGAATTTACTATTATGTCCTCTAAGCTTTCAATTGTCGGACTATGGTTTCTTCACTCGAGCGAGCAGAAAAGCAAATCTTGTCGCCATTCTTTCGCTTTCAGCACGAAAATCCCTCCAATGTTGGATTCGGGACTGAACTTACCTTAAATCGCGCCAAAATCCCGAATTCGCCATTGTTGCTTCTGATTTTTGGGTTCAGTCGTTAAGGAAACGAAAAAGAAAGCCAAAGAAAATCTCGATTCGCCGGCGACGATGAGCAGCACGGCACAGAGATCTGCAAAAGTTTCGAAACCCTCGAACCAAATCACGCCGCAATCAAAACCCTCGTCGTCGACGCTGTCCCACCACTTGGCAATGGTCGAGTTGAAGCAGAGGATCCTCAATTCCCTCTCCAAGCTCGCAGATCGAGACACCCACCAGATTGCTTTGGAAGATTTGCAGCAGATAATCCAAACCCTGAGCAGCGATGGTGTTTCGATGTTCCTCAACTGCCTTTACGAGTCCTCGTCGAACGATGCCAAGCCCCCAGTGAAGAAGGAATCTCTCCGACTCCTTGCCGCTGCTGCCGCCGTCCACACAGTCCCCGCCGCGGCACATTTGACCAAGATAATATCCCATATCGTGAAGAGGTTAAAAGACTCCGATTCGCAAGTGAGGGATGCTTGTCGCGATGCTATTGGTGCATTGGCGGTGCTTTACTTGAAGGATGGTGGTGGTAACGATGGTGTGGCAGGTTTATTTGTGAAGCCTTTGTTTGAGGTGATGAGTGAGAATAATAAGGGTGCTCAAACTGGAGCGGCCATGTGTTTGGCGAAAGTGGTTGAGTCTGCAAATGGGACAATGGTGCAGAAGATTTGTCCAAAGGTTTGTAAATATCTGCACAGTGGCAGCTTTTGGGCAAAATCATCGTTGTTGCAAGTTGTGGCAAGCTTGTCGCAGGTAAGTATCTGATTACATGGAACGAATGTGGTTTAATGGATACTTGTGGAATTTTATGATGTTTGCGAGTTTTATGATTGTGGTTAAAGTGGTGAATTAGTGTTTCGGTGAATGAGGTTAGGTTCATTGGAATGTCTGATGTATATGGTGTTTGGCTTTGCTTTCGAAGTTCAGTGATTTGGATTAGAATAGTTCAGATCTTACTTTATGGGCTATGCTTCTCTGTGCAATCTAGTTTTCTTGCATTTTCGAGCAAGAGGTTGAAAGAGTGTTGGTTTGCATTCCTTGATCCTGGAAATAAGGTCTTTCCTTTTCATCCTTTTCTTGCTAAGACATACTGCACACTATTGTAGGTAGGAGCAATTCCACCACAATTTATGGAACCAGTGCTGCTGAGTGTTCAAGAGTGTCTGGGAAGTTCAGATTGGGCAACTCGGAAGGCTGCTGCTGATGCATTAATTGCGTTATCTTCAAACCCAAATGTATCAGCAGAAGGTGCTGCTTCAACAGTAAATATGCTCGAGTCTCGCAGATTCGATAAGGTTCGTATGAAAGCAGCATTGCATTAAATCGTTTCGTACTATAAGTAGCAATGGGTGTTTTCGCAAATGATATCGACGACATAGATATTGAATGTGGTGGCCGATTTCTTGTACAATTTTTCAGTTCATGAACTGATATATGTCATATTCTTTCAGATAAAACCCGCCAGAGACAGTATGAATGAGGCCTTGCAGCTTTGGAAAAAAATTGCTGGAGGAGGTGAAGAATCATCAGACGAACATAAAGTTACATCTAAAGGTAGGTACTGCCAAGAAATAATTCACCATCGTTATCATTCTTCAATGGAAACATTTCTTTTTTCTTCTTTCATCCCAATCAGATGGCGGTGCTTCTGAATCTGCCTGCCAATCAAATAGAAAAGATATTCCAAACCAGTCCCCGAAGAACTTGTCCAATGGATCCTCTCCTGCTCCCATCAGCGAAGGCAAGGGAAACAATTTCTATGACAAGGCAGTTGGGATACTAAAGAAAAAGGTACCTGCACTAACTGACAAAGAACCGAATCCTGAATTCTTCCAGAGACTCGAAAGAAGAGCTTCAGTCGAAGTGATAGTTCCACGCGGATGTGCTAATTCATCAAATACACAAAATGGGAGGGGTCCGAGTCGATCAATGCAGATCGGGAGGGAAGCACTGACCTTAATGGTCAAAGTAAATCAAAACGAGCATACAGAGGGAAGCTATTGATGATCGGGCGACTTTACTCAAATGGATGAGTATCTTGGAAATTCGGTGAGGGATCGTTGAACAATAAAGGAAGTTGGTTGGCCATTCAGAGGCAGCTTGGGCAATTAGAGAAGCAACAGACTTTCATCATGAATATGTTGCAGGAGTTTATGGGTGGGTCCCATGATAGCATGGTTACGCTAGAGAACAGAGTACGTGGGCTTGAGAGGATCATCGAAGACATGGCAAGAGATTTCTCGATATCATCTGGTCGAAAAGGTACTGGCAATCCCATGGTTGGTTTTGATGGATCCGCCAATAGGCCTCTGAACAAGTACAACGGAGGCTTCCCCGAATATTCCAGTGGAAAGGCGGGAAAAGGTCTCAGCTCTGAGGAGAGATTTTCTTCGCTCGATGGCTTTGCATCATCTATGAAATCAAGGGGCACTTTTTGGAAATCTGATTCATCCAATACTTGGGATTTCCATTCCCATGGTAAAAATGGGCAAATGGGCTCTAGACGAACCGGCAAATCAGACAACGAGGCCGATCAAATTGGGACAAGACGAGGCTGGGACAAAGGCTCGGCACCTTTTAGGTTCGGCGAGGGACCTTCTGCTAGAAGCGTTTGGCAAGCTTCGAAAGACGAAGCAACCCTAGAAGCTATAAGGGTCGCCGGCGAGGACAACACATCTGCTCGAAGAGTCGCCATGCCTGAAATGACTGCCGAGGCTTTAGATGACGAAGGGACCGTTCAAGAACGCGGCCCACTATGGACTTCGTGGAGCAATGCAATGGACGCACTTCACGTCGGCGACTTGGACACTGCTTTTGCTGAGATCTTGTCGACTGGCGACGACGTATTGCTCGCAAATCTCATGGACACTTCGGGCCCTATTCTTGACCAACTCTCCCAGGAAGTTGCTGGCGAAGTTGTGAACGCTGTTTCGTATTTGCTCGTGGAGGAGAATTTGTACGAGATGTGCTTGTATTGGGTTCAACAGGTATACGTCTCTGTCCTCTTTAAGATGCCCTGTGTGCCGAAAAATGCTTGAAATTCGAATTTTTTTTTTTTAAATATGAATGATGGCTATTATTACACCTTGGTTATCCTTTTCTTTTTCGGTCTGTAGTTGGCTGATATGGTAATGGAGAATGGTGCAGATGCTATAAGCATCCCCGTAGAAGTGAAGCGCGAGATTCTACTGAATCTGCACGAAGCATCTTCGTCGTATGATTTACCGCAAGACTGGGAAGGATTGCCTACAGATCAGCTACTTGTTCAACTTGGATCGGCTTGGGATATTGATGATGCTCCCAAATGATGCACTTCTATATTATATATACTACTGCTGCCAACTGCTTTGCTTGATTTAATTTCTGGATTCTTTTTGCAGATTGCGCTTTGTGCCTAAAACACCTTTCTTTCTTTCTTGAATTGTATCTTATTAACACTACCAAAGAAAGTGTCACCTATTCTGTCTATTGTCATTTAATTGTCAACGCCCTTTTTATTTCTCAACAAATAGAACAATGTTTATGGACATCAACCGAAACGAACGCAAAGCTCGAAAAAGACATCAAACAACAAGCAACAAGCAAAGAAAGCTGCAACAATCCCAACACTTTGCCAATAGCAACGCTCGACGAACCTCCGTTCTTATTATTATCATTATCGGCAGGAGAGGATTCTACCATGATGGGGACGGAGAAGGCGGTTGCGTTTTCTTGTTGTTTCTCTGAGCCAAGACAACCACTGTCAACTTCTCGTTCTTCTTGCAGTGATCGCCAGCGCCGCTGATGAAGTAATGCGGGCCCGACTTACTAAATTTATACGCCGTGTGCCCGTCCGTGAACTTAGCTAAGGGAGACGAAGAGTTGCATTCATCGTAGCCTTCCTTGGTTACTTGCAGAACCGAGTCTTGGTCGGGCGGATAGACGAACACTGCAGCCATCAATGGGAATGGAAATATGAATTTTTTAGATCAGATTTTTGTTCATTTGAGTGCTTTGCTTTTTCGTTAAGTAGGGAACTTACGTAAGGTGTCTCCAACTTGAAACCTGTTCTTCTCAGCCCATTGATTGTAAACTGCTGCGTTAGGATCAGAAGGAACTTGCCACTTTGCTGAAGGGCCGCCCACCTTGAATTCAAATGCGTTGGCGCCGTTCTTTACCATAATCAGCAAAAGCATGCATGAAAGCATGAGCGGACAATAGGCCTTCGCGCTTAACCCAAAGCTTGTTCTAGTAGCCATGGAGGAGGAAATCGAAGAGCTAGCTAGAAAATTGCCTGTGTTGTGGCGAAGAAGTAGCAGGTTTCTTTTGAAAATGCAGGCAAGGCAATATAAAATGTTGAATCGAGTAGAGGATCAGTGTTTTTGTAGGCAGCAAAGAACAACCAAAGCTTTTTTAGCTTCTTTTCGTGATTCTTTCTTGGCCTACGGTGCGAAGCGAAGCATAAGAAAAGTTCATTTATAGTAATTTCATTACATAAACGATGATACGTTGTGTGTTATGCTTTGATAATAATCAAGAAGAATCTTCTTCTTCCATTTCTTTCTTGCGCTTTGGAAAATGGCATCTAAGAGTGTTGTGGGCCTTATAGTTGGGCTTCGTTATTGGGCCTTATGTTCGGGCCCATATAGAATGGATCCGATTATGGTTCGTTGGAGTTACCAAATGAAGAAATCTGACTGAAGACCTTTATCGAACAGATCATAACCCGACCCGAATAAGGCATCATTTTCCGTCCAACCCAATTAAGAGTGGAGTTCAAAGACAAAAAACTGAAATACCGGAGAAAAAACCCGACCCGTTACTAAAGGAGCGTCGTCCTTATGCCATCACCTACTGCTCAAAACGGAGCTGCGATATTCCGCGCCGTCGCTAATCTCGCCGTTCGCCGTTTCTGCGCCGCTGCCTTCTCCACCTCTAAGAAGAAGAAGAAGAAGCTCAAACCGTCCACCGCCACAGCATCCGTCGCAAACAAGAATCCTTCAGCTCACGACGACAAGGATGCCATTTTGAAAGAGTACGTGTCCACTCTGAATGTTTCGTCGGTAACCTCCAGAACTGCCGAAAACCTCCTGAAATCTTTCAAGTCGACCGAATCGAAAGCTAATAGGTCTAATGACGATGGTGCCGATACGTCTTTATACGGCATCGTCAATGAAAGCTTGAATACAGGAACGAGAGATTATGATGATGGTGTGTACTCTTGATATTAATGATGCTTCCTTTCTGGTAACTGCTCTGTTTTCATCGTTTCGATTGTTATTTTTTTCTTCTTCTGTCTGCTGCAGACGAAGAGGCAAAGCAGCTGCACGAGGATGCGTCGAGATTATTATGTGGTGCGTATTGTTCATTTATTTGTGTTTTCTGATGTTCTTTTTCTTTCTATATGCTTGCTCGTTCTGAAATGTCGATTTGATTGATTCTGTAAATAGTTCGTCTAAGTTATGAAATCATTAGCAGCTTGGAAGAAACGGTATACACATAATTTCATTTTTTAAGGTTTATGATATTCTCTATGATGCCTGAAAGGTATGTTCCGTGATCGTTTCTCATTTACGATTTCTTGAATACTTGTTACACTTGTTACTCACTGCAGACAAGATGGAATTGGAGTGGGACGACTATGAAAGTGAAGAAATGTCAGATGCGGGAACGCTTTTTGAACTGCCGTGGTTGTCAAAAATTTCAAATACCATTATATCAATACAGCGTAAAGAGGTTGATCGAGAGAGAAAGCAAAAGTGGATTTTCAAGAGCGCAGATGGCACTCGCTTCGGTCGTGTGGTAAATACGAGTGCCCAGAGGCTTGGGTCAGATACTGCGTTAGAAGTTTTTGGCAGGTTGGGACACAAAACTGGCCTCAAAGAATACAATGCCTTAATTAAGGTGTGCATGGAGAAGGCAAGAAGTACCACAGATGAAGAGGTTTCATTGCAGGAGATTCATAAGGCGTATCAAATATTCAAAAGGGTGAGGGAAACAGGTTTTAAAATCGAAGAAGAAATGTACAGGCAGTTCCTCATGTACGCTATTGATTTCGGCATGGTTGAAGAATTCTTTTCTTCAGTGAACTCCTCAGTGGTGATGATCCTGATACACTTCCACGTCTTGCTTATTACGAAATGCTGCTGTGGGTAAAGGTTAACAACGAAGAAAAAATCCAAGAACTTTGTCATTCGGCTGTTGCTGGTTCTGATGAAAAAATCTTATATTCTTGGTACGTTTCATTGGAATTACATTTGTATAGTTCTTTTTTTTTTTTTCAATTTCCCCATGCATCCCTTATTCCCACTTCTAAGTATAATGTTTCAAATATGCAACAGAAAATTATTTTCTGGCATTGTGCGAAAGTAACGGGAGCAAGAGATATTGATGCTGTTGGAAGCTATCGATATTAACAAAGTTACGTCAGTTACCATTTTAGAATCGATTTTCAGATCGCTGGGGAAGCTTATGCTTGATTCTTACGTGGAAAGATTTCTGCTGGCGCTAAAAGGAAGTGGTGCGTACCGCAAACCATGCGTTTTCTATGAGGGACACTTGCACTTGATTTATTTTATGCAAAAATTTTGGATATTACTCAAGAGTCCTGTCACGGGTTTAAGAAACAAGAAGAACCATAACTTGAGTTTCAATTGTCTGGGAAAGAGAAACTTTTACGTGTGCTAGATGCTGGTAGTTCCGTGTCATAATTAAAAGTGAAGATTTATTGCACATGCGACCTTCAAATACCTTACTTTTTCGTCAAGTGCAGATACTGCTGAATCTGAAGACATTTCCAATCTCATCAGTGAATATGTTATTAGCAGATCTGATTTAGCGGTGAGGAACCTTTCATGACTGCTACTGGTTTAATCAAAATGTCTGTTATTTTAGAGGCAGTACTACTCTACAGAAGTTCAATTGTAAGCCTGACTTGTTGAATTGCTTGCTCTCCATAAATATTCTAGCCGGAATTACTCATGTTCGAAGATTAACTCAACAAGTAAACTATGTTATTTGTGAAATTTCTCCTCATTTCAGTATATTCTCATTGGACCATTCCCCTATGAATTAGGTTGATGATATTATTTCAAAGTTCAAAGCCATGCATTCGAAGTTTGAGGTGTTGCCCACTGCTGCCCAATATGAGAAGCTTATTAGATATTCTTACCAGTTGATTCAGGTATGTAGGAATCTTAATCTAACTTGTTATTAGTGGAGCATCGTAATGGTAACAGTTTAGTTTCATTTTGACACTTTAATGTCATTCTCTCTCTCTCTCTCTCTCTCTCTCTCTCTCTCTATATATATATATATATATATATATATATATATATATATATACATACTTGATTCTAAATTCTGCAAGTGAGGCTTGATCTTGATCTAATACTTTCTGGATATTCAGGTTCATGAAGCTCTGAATGTAGTTGATGAGGCTTTCAAATCCGGTATCGAGATATCTTTGGAGATGTTTCATTTAATATTAGATGCTTGTTACCGCAGTTCCGAGTTTAATTTGGTATGTATGTTTGTTTTTCATCTATATATAGGATAGGGTCAATCATGTCTCTCCTTTACATTTAAGAGCTTATGGAAGACGGTAGTTTAATTTCTCCTCAATAGAACTGAGGATCATCTCTTTTTCCAATATGAATGCGTCTTACTATAAGTATCTTTCTGCAAGATGATTATAATAGTTTAATTGTGGTGCATATATATTCCAGAAATACTACGAGGACAATTTTGTTTAAAATACTGGAGTACCATATTTCTATCTATTATCTTTTGAAGTGCAGTTTAGCTTATGCGGCCATATGTTTTGTGTTGACACTTATTTGACCCCGCTTATTTTCTAGGTTCATCATATCAGATCAAGGATGTCCCTCCATAATGTGAAACCCAATACCGAAACTTTAAGGAGGATCGTAATTCTGTTTGTGAAAATGAAAGATGTAAGCCTTTCAATTGAAGTATGAAGTTTAGTATTAGACATTTGCTATGATCTTTATGTTTTATTTTTGGTTTGCAGTTTGAAGGAGCATATAAAATTATCGATGACATGCGACAGATGAATTTAACACCAACTTCAGAAATTTACAATGCTATATTGTCTGGATATTTCCGTGAGGTATCTTAAATTTACATCCGCATTGGTAACTGCTAACTATTGTGATTAATATTTTGTGAATGCTGCATGATGGGAACACGCCTGCGTGCTATTCATGAGTAATTATGCACATAACATTCAATATTTTGTGTTTAGTGGTCTTTATGCTAATTTTTGTTGGTTCTAATAGCAATTAGTATAGCCTTTTGCAATTAAAGTACATGCATGTTCTGTATCATAGGGCCTTCTTATGGTGAATGCTACTTTTAAACTTACGTATGACATTCTTTCTCTGTCTTTGAATCTTGCAGAAGAACTTTGACGGTGCCATTAATGTTCTCAAGCAAATGGAAGACGCAGATGTGAAACCTAACTCTGTTACTTACAGTTATCTCATAAACAACAGTCGCCATGAAGAGGACATAGATCAGGTTTGTGTATATATAATTTTTTGTCATGATCTTTCATCTCGATTTCCTCGAGAATGACTTAATATTGGATTCAATTATGACACTCTGGGAAACAATCTTCTTCTGCTGGCAATCACATTCCTTAGGGTCTCAGCTCGACCCTAGTGCCCCAGCTGATTATTTTTCTGTTTGATGAGCTGCATGCAGTTCTACAGTGACATGTGTAACTCGGGAGTTCAACCAACGAAGCACGTCTTCAAGGCTCTTGTAAATGCATATGCGTCCTGCGGGCAGTTTGAAAAGGCTAGAAAGGTATTTATAAGTTCTGACTTTTTATACAGTACTTCTGGAATAGAATAGAACATCTGCAGTTTCAAGTCATCATGTTTCCACGTTGGTCTCTCTCTGCGAGAAGAGCCTGGACCAAAGGCTTTTTCTGTTGCCAAATTTTGATATACATATTTGATTTCATATCTCTGGCCAGATACTTCTAGATGGAAGGATTCCAAAAAGAATCTGAATGAAATAAAAAATGTGCTTGTGGGGCTCTTGCTTCAAATGGCCAGGTCTCTAATGCCCTGACAATGTATGAAGAAATTAAAGAAGCCAAATGTGATAATGATCCGAAAGCCACCAAAGCTCTTATTGTAAGTTACTCATGCTCTTAGGAAATTATTAAACACATCTAGGTTGGACTCATAGGTTTGGATGCTTTGTGCTGTGTCATTATTTCAGGAACATTTTCAATTTGAAGGAAAATTAGAGAAATCGCTCCAGCTACTCGAGGAAATATATGATTCACCTTATTGGACTGATGCCTGCTTCGATGTGATAGCTTACTGTGTTCAAAAGGAAAATTTAAGGTCTGTACCACCAAACTGCTATTCCATGTCGTTATACCTCATTCTATTTCTTTTAATTTGTTATCCCTTTTTCGGGTATCAGGACTACTGTTGATTTACTCAAGAAGCTTAATGATAAGTTCATCAACAGTGACGTGGGTACTGAAGTTCTTTTCGATGAGGTATGGTGTTTCTTTGTGCATTCCTTCACAATCGAAAATTATGTAAGTGTAATTATTATTTACCAGAAACAAGTTTCGTTAAGCCCATTTCTTGTCTTGGCAACTTAACTGTTCGTTTATACTCACGGTTGTAGTTTCTTTTTTTTTTTTGCTGTAAAACCAGGTGTTCAGCCTTTATGAAGAGAGGGAACCAAATAACATGCGATTTGGCCTCGATCTTCTTGAAGCCGTAAAAGAACTTGGTGTTCTCCCTTCACGAAAAAGCTTGGACTTTCTCCTCAGTGCTTGCGTCTCTGCAAAAGATTCGAAAGCAGCTTTCCTAATCTGGAAAGAATACGAGAAAGCAGACCTCCCTTACAACGTGCTGAGTTATGTTAGGTAATTAATCTGCAAAGATTCATTCAAATGGATATTCGTTTCCCCCAATTCGACTCTTTTTCCTTTTCATGTAGGATTAAATTTTTTGCTGTGTTTATTTTTTCTTTTTTGTGTATTGTTTAGGATGTATGAAGCCCTATCAGCAGCAGGTGATCACAAGTCAGCATCCTCCATACAGAGCAAAATACCAAAAGATGATCCTCATGTTTCTTGTGTAGTAAAAGCATGCAAAGAAACATTCCACATCGAAGGAAAGAGAAGGAAGAAAAAGAAAGCAATCTTGGCAACTCTAGACATGTTAGATCGCTTACAAGCCACGACCAATGCTGGTAGCAGATAGCTTATGACTGGTAACAAACAATCCAATGCTTTGCTTAATTATTGATGCTTTTGATACATCATGACAATGATTGGTAGCTAGGTGCTGAAGTACCATCCATGAACAAAGCAGCGAAAAATATCTCATGATCAATCTCGAAGTAGTAACTGTGTTACATGTGTGTGTGATATATATTACCTACAACAAAATCATTAGAGAAAAAAATGAAACTTCGCACTAATTATTGTTTATTCAAAACTTCACACTAAGAAGACTGTTAGCGGTTGCATACAATCTGATTGGAAATTAGAACCATCTTACCCCCCCTACTAGCATATATTGAAAGGCAGCTAATACTCACAAAGCAAACATGATATCTGTCAAACCAGATAGCTTAAATCCATCGACTTGTACAGCAATAGGAACCAAAACCACCTAACTAGAAGTATATATCACAATTCACAGATAAAAGAAGTACAATAGAAGGGCCAACTTTGCTCAGGGTCTTACAGAAACTCGAGACTACGCAGAAAGAAAGAAATACCCATTACCCAGCATTTGAAGAGCCATTTAAGGCTTTCATAGGCGAATCAATCGCAGAATCCGAAACATCGATATCCTCAAATCCATAATCGTACAGCCAACTCGTGTTCCCTGAGAAAACCATCTAGCTGATCATCATATAATCCATAATGCACATATTCAATATGTAGTATATAATAAACACGTTATTATAAACCAAGAATTTTTTCTTCAATTAATAATTGATATAAAATAAAAAAAGTAAGCTCACGTATTTAAAATAAACCAACCACTATCTTGCATTTATAGAGTGTCACATTTACTCTTTTATTATTAGTAATTATTGTTTAATATTTAATAAATAATTTATAAATTATATAGTACACACCATAAGTGTGCAATTTAGACTAGTATTAATAATAAAAATGGAGAAGGTAAGAAGGATTGGCAACTTTTGTAACATACATCATTTTTTATAGTTTACCTTACAGATAATGTAATAGGCACGTGTGAAATGCAAATACTACGATATAATAATATGGCTCGTAAATTCGATCAATCATGCGAGAAATCGAAAGTGGAAACATAGGTACACAAATTTACGCATGCAATGCAATGAACCACATCAACCAGAAAGAAATAAGATAATGAAGAGAGAAGAACACTGCAAGAAATGAATCAATAAGGAAACAAGGAAAATAGGAAAAATCGAACCAAATCAAATCTTTTGGTTTGTTGCAGGCAGGAAAAAAAAGGATGGGATTTTACCAAAGTTGGGTATTTAATCAGCTATCCATGGTGTAATCTGATCTGATATTACACCAGAAATCCTTGTAATAAGGCAGGGCATTTGGGGGACGATTAACGAGGTTGCCCCATTACCTCTTTTCTGCGTGATAACTTTCGATTTCAGTGGTTGCTTTTGACATTCTCGGTGAGCTTTGACGTGGGCTGTCAAGATTGTTGAGCAGCAAATTCAAAATCTTGGCATTCGGCGAGAGATATAAGAAGCGAAGAAAAATCATGCCAAAGATCATGAGAGCTTTCAAGCTTTCTTGTTGGGAAAATTACGGGATTTCTTTGCTTTCTCATGTTTTCTGCTAATTTGTGTAAATTGCTATGAGAAGCACTGAGCGTTGTTTGGACGGCGAAGACGATGATGACGATGAAGACGCAGAAGGAGAAAATTATGAGAGATTTCTTATATTATGGGGCTTTTGTCTGCTTATTACAGTATCATCTGTGGAGAGCATTGTAACAGAAGAACACTTGCTCACTTGCCTGACAGATGATACTGGAAACATTAATCAAGAGATGGTAATAAAGAAGCTTGCTTTACCCTACAAATCATCGTATTGTTCAAAATCATGGCGATCCTCTTTAATTTTTCCGCAGGCCGATCTACTGAGGATTACCTGCGTGCTAGAGCTATCACAAGCATGGAAACTCTGCAAGAATTCGAGGTTGTCTCAAACAAAGAGGAGGAACTCCAAGAATTAATGGCTTCCCTGCTATACAAATGCCCGATGAAGTGAAGGCCTTCTGCCCAGAAATCAGGCAAATTCTCGTAGACTGTTTAAGAGATAAGAAGCTCATCTTTCCGTTAAAGGAAGAAGAAGGCACACATTACCATCCTCTGAGGCGTAAGTTGCTACAAGAGCCCGACGAAGCAGATAACTCCGACTTAATCGCAGCTTTCCCGAGCCTCAATGCTTCCAACGCTTCTCATGCGAATTCTTCTGACGGAAAAACCGTCAAGGGAAAAACCAAAGGTGATGATTCAATGATGGTTGTCGTCACAGTTGCTGCTGCCATCTTCGTTCTTATTTCGATGCTGTTCTGTTTCTGCCGTGGAAATGGATATGGACGAAGTAAAAACGACGAGAGACCTCTTCTCAGCTTAAGCTTAAGCGACTATTCACTGGTATGGTATGCTATGCTATGCTGTTCTTCCTTACAAATTCGATCTTCTTTCTTTCCATTTTGCAGAGATTCGTTTCTCCCAATCATAACTGATTTCTTCCTCTCGCTTAAAAGAATCTTCGCAGAAACCGTTCTCCGCGGCGACCTTGACGGACGAAGAGAACGCCAATGTCCACGAGAAACTCGCAAATGACAACAGAAGTGGAAAAACCTTCGACTTAGATCCCTTGAGCAGTCCAAGAATCGAAATTCCAATCCAAACGGCCCCTATGGAAACACCATTACCTCCCTTGAAATTGCCTCCTGGGAGAATGGCTGAGCCTCCCAAACCTCCAAAATTGCCTTCAGCTCCTCCTCCTCCTCCACCACCACCCTCCGCCGCGCCCCACCACCGCCGCCGCCGCCTCCTCCTAAGCCTTTCTCCGGTGGGCCTCAACCACCACCACCTCCGACGCCTCCAAAAAGAGGCAGTGCCAACGCCGACCTTCTCCACCACCTCCTCCTCCGCCTGCACATCGAGGAGCCAAGGGCGGTCCTTCTCCACCGCCACCGCCGCTGCCCAAGGGCGGCCCTCGTCCACCTCAGCCTCCGGCGGGGCGTGGCGGCCCATCACCGCCTGGGCCGCCGCCGCCTAAGGGCTTGCGGCCTCCTCGAGGAGGAGGGCAATTCCTGGGCCTCCATCGATGAGGAAGAGCGTGGAAGCAGTGGAAGAAGAAGAATCTAAGGCTAAGCTGAAGCCTTTCTTCTGGGATAAAGTGAATGCAAACCCCGACGATTCCATGGTGTGGAATCAGATCAAAGGCGGATCTTTCCAGTGAGTTATTTTTCAGCCTCAACAATAGATTCTTTTCTATTGTCTGTTGATGAACGACGTGGAAATGAATGAACAGATTCAACGAGGAGATGATCGAAAGCTTGTTTGGATATTCAGCTCCGACGAGGAACATGGCGAAGAAAGAGTCTTCGTCCAAAGATACGCCTCAGTTCGTACAGCTGATCGAGACCAAAAAGGCACAGAATATGTCGATTATGCTCAAGGCCCTGGGCGTGACTATAGAAGAAGTTTGCGGTGCACTCGACGAAGGTAATGAGTTTTTTTTCCTTCCCTTTTGTTCTTCGTGGTATCATAATCCGATCAAGTTAAACTCAATTTCAGGCAATGAGCTTCCAACGGAGCTTATCCAAAGTTTGTTAAAGATGGCTCCCACAACTGATGAAGAATTAAAGCTGAGGTTATACACTGGCAAGCTTTCGCAGCTAGGCCCCGCAGAACGCTTCTTAAAAGTTTTGGTGGATATTCCGTTCGCCTATAAGAGGCTCGAATTGCTGCTCTTCATGGGACTGTTGAGGAAGAAGCATCATCGTTAAAGGAGTCATTTGTGGTCTTAGAGGTGAGATAATCCATGAATGCATGCTAGAGTGCAGATAATATCACTTGCATTGAATTGAATATTTTCACTGGGCTTTTCTTCAAATGATTTTGATGTAGGCTGCTTGCAACGAACTGAGAAAGAGCAGACTCTTCCTCAAACTGCTCGAAGCAGTTCTGAAAACTGGAAACCGAATGAACAATGGAACATTCCGAGGTGGGGCACAAGCTTTTAAACTCGACACACTCCTAAAATTATCGGATGTAAAAGGAGTAGATGGAAAGACAACTTTACTGCACTTTGTCGTTCAAGAAATAATCCGCTCCGAAGGCATAAGAGCTGCCCGAGCAGCCAGGGAAATGAAGAGCATGTCCAGTTTCAAATCTGAAGACTTAAATGAGTATCCAACTCAAGAATCAGACGAACACTTCAAAGGCTTAGGTCTTCAAGTGGTCTCTGGTCTGACTAACGAGCTAGAGAATGTTAAAAGGGCAGCTGTGATAGATTCAGACAGCATAAACGGAACTGTAGCTAAGCTCGGCCACTCGCTAAGGAAAGCCCGTGAATTCTTAAGCGTGGAGATGAAAGATACGCCAGAAGATAATGGGTTTCATCGATCGCTGAAGGGTTTTCTAGCAAGTGTAGAGAACGACATTCTGAGTTTGCTTGACGAAGACAAGAAGATATCTGCCTTGATAAAGAGTACTGCAGATTACTTTCATGGGTCTTCTGGCAAAGATGAAGGGTTGAGGTTGTTTGTAATTGTTAGGGATTTTCTTATAATCTTAGATAAGTGTGTCGAGAACTGAAACCCGCACCATTGAAGGCGAGTAAAACGACTAGCAAAGAGGCTCCAGCACCTAAAACTGCAGCAGATTTGCCGAAGGCAAACAGCAATGCCGATCTTCGACAGAAGATATTCCCCGCCATAGGAGCAGAGAGACGAAAGCAGAGTTCTGATTCAGATTCAAGTTCAGATGAGGATTCATAGAAAGACAGAATTAGAAAGCTCTATTCATACACCTTTCTCTGTAGGCCCATCGCTCTATTACATTCAGATTTCTTCTTCTTGATTAGATTGTATCATCAATGTCCACCAATTCAATAGTATCATCCATTCCTTTAGATTCTCAGAAAGAAGAAAATCACGCCTTCGATTGTTTCATTTGAGTTAAAAGGAGAATTTCACACATACACTGTATTCTATGAATAAAAAACGAGTCTAAGCATCGAAAAACAACTACCCCACCACCTACCTACAAGCAACAAACTGAAAGTCCCAAAAGGGAAGCATAGAACATTAAATTATGGGATGAAGATGCATAATTTAGGGTTCCGAGCAATTCCTCTAGTCATCATCAGCAGAGGGCTTCGATGAGCCACCTGTCTTTTTCGGGAGGAGAAGGTTGTGGATGTTAGGCATCACACCGCCGTTAGCAATAGTCACGTCTCCGAGGAGCTTGCTGAGTTCTTCGTCGTTACGAACAGCCAATTGGATGTGACGAGGCACAATTCGAGTCTTTTTGTTGTCTCTCGCCGCGTTTCCAGCCAATTCCAGAACCTGCGCATACGGTGTAGAACAGAATTAGGTCGAACTTTTTCCTCAACTATTGTAGATCGATTACGCCAAAGAAGAAGTCAATAAATCGTCTGAAGATCATGTGTTCCGAAATCGAAGTAAACCGGATCGAATGTGCACAAAGATTCCCAATTTGAGAATACGGTCATCTGGAAAATAAAAGGGAACAGGCCAAAACACCGCAATTCTCATACCTCAGCAGCGAGATACTCGAGCACGGCAGCTAAATACACCGGCGCGCCGGCACCGACGCGCTCGGCGTATTTCCCCGCCTTGAGAAACCTCGCGATACGACCCACCGGGAACTGGAGACCCGCTTTGCTGCTTCGCGACTGAGCTTTCTTCGCCGTTCCAGAACCGAGCGTCTTGCCGCGTCCCGCCATATCGCAGACAGTAAACACAGAATTAAATACTTTGTCGAGCTATGAGGAAACAAATTTAATCGTTTTAATTGAACACAGAGCGAAGAGCATTGGATTGATTTTTCATTCACGGGGGCATATTTATAGGAACGTGTGGCCTTGAGATCGGACCAACCAGGATAGAGTACGCGGATCGAGAATTATGACCGTAGATAGGAACCGAGATCAACGGCCAATGAAGCTTTTCAGGATGACCGTAATCGGATTGTGTTTTGGTCTTGAAGAATTAGGGGCAATTATGTCACTAAATACTTTTCAGGGCGTTAAGTGCAAAACCAGGTATAGTTTCGGACCCAAAAGAGATTTTACAATGGAATCAATTTTGCATTCAACTCAAGAAGTAAGAACAAATTGTCATCTGATCAACTGATACAATAACAATCCGAGGTTCAAAGAACACTTTCAAAGGTATGATAAATGAAGAGCATCGAAAAGATATACTTTCTAACTACGGCCAACATTTTGTCTCCTAGAAGCAGCAGCAGCAGCAGCCACTTCGGCGGGTTTCTCCTTGACAGCTCTCTTCCAATTCTCCGCACTATCGATGATTTCGCCCGTCTTAATAAGGTAACGCACGCGCTTACCGTTGTCCAAGGTTTTGTGGCCAACCCTGCTTGTAACTTCCTTGTCCTTAGAGTAAAGCATCACATTAGAGCTGTGAATAGGTGCCTCTATCTGTAAGCGAAAGTCAAAGCACATTATCAGTAATTGTACAAGAACGGTTTCCATGCCGACGGGCGGGCGCAAATGGGTCTGATTTGAGAAACAAATAAGGAAAGCAGCAACCTTGATAATCTGGCCTTGTTCGCCTTCCTCTTTGCTCTTAACGTGCTTGGTTTTCAAGTTGATTTCTTTTATTACAATGGTACTGTTATGCTTGATGACTTGGGAGACCTCACCTACTTTACCTTTGTCCTTTCCTGAAATGACTTTTACGGTATCGCCGATCTTGACGTGCATCTTCTGTAGCACGGTAGGCTGTTGGGCTTGCAATCTTTCCTCACCCATCGCTTGAGCTGTGATTTCGAGTATTAGTCGTATTAGCTTTTCTTAAGGATTTCTATAACGAAGAAAGATATCACAGAGAGGGGACTTCATGAAGATTATCGTTTAGAAGTATAAGCTGGTGAGGTGAATGCAGTAAAAGTCGGGAAAAACAATTTTGGGGATTTCTCCATTATGAAAGCACAGATCATGAACATAAAGAGTGAAGCAGAAGCTCAAAGGACGAACCTTTGCAACGATGGACTTTGGCTGCTCTGCTGGCTTACCCTGCCAATAACACCAGGAGAAAAATGAGTAGATTAAACGAATGTTAGACTTTCTTGAATTACAAACAAGAAAGGGCGAAATCGAGAATCGGAAGGATAGCAACCAACATACAACAAGTAACATATATGCCAAGAAGAAGATCAATTTGAATGGTAATAGGCTGCCCCTCAAGAAAATTTCATGAAAAAACTATGAGGAAGTACAATACGAAAGAGCATTTAGCTCCACGAGAGAACTTTAACCAAACCATCTTAAGTTTCGAACAAAAATCAAGCTTAAAATCCCAAAAATCAAGAAGAAATACTCACCGACGGCACTAAAGAGGAACTGTTTAGGGCTTGTCCGAGAAAAGATTTGGTGGAAAGTGTTAGAGAAGTGAACGAGCTCTGAAGCGACACTATAGACGCCATAGTCAGCAGTTGCCCGTCGATAATGGGATTTCTATGCTATGCAAAAGAAGAGTAGAGCAGAGAGGAAGAGGATAACGCAATAACAAATAGAAATCTCTCTTCGGTGGGGTAATAAATATTACAGTCGTTTGTGGTTTGTTGGACTATGGAGTCGAAAATAAAAAAGTTCGAAATAAAAAACAAAAGAACATAAAAAGAAAGAGAATAAACCTCAATTCATAAAAAAACAAGAACATAAAATTATGTATAGACACAAAAATACTATTACACAAAAATGAACTAATAAAGAACAAAAAAAAAATGAAAATAACAAGGGATCACTGTCAGAGCTCAGAAGGCAAAGAACTCTCCTATAAACAAGTACGATGTGGTTCTTTCATTCCAGGCAAAGATCATATTACAAATCAAACATCGACGGAATCAGCCGTGCTTTCCCAAGATTCGACGCGTCGATGTTCAGGTATCGGGCTTCTACGTTCTAACTGGTCCATGTCGACGGTTACTACTGCATCAGCTTTATTAGCAGTTGTTGACGAATCGTAGTTCTTATGCTTTCGACTATGCCTGGACTGAGCAACCCTCGAGAGTACTTGAACGATGTCCCTCATCGACGGCCTTCTTCTTGCAACGCGGTTGACGCACTTGTGTGCAAGGGTGGCAACTTCGTCGAGTTCTAAGGTATCGAATTTCCCGTCAAGTCGTGGGTCGGCTATCTCTTCCCATCCCACTTTTCCTTCGGTACTACTCATAGCTGCCTATATAGTATGATATGAATTTAAGAGCAGGTTATGACTAATAACGGTTACTAAGACATGGTTCAGAAAAAAGAAGTGTATTTTGGGGCAGAGATGGGTGAGACGTACTAGCTCGACGTATTCCATGAGACCTTGGTTAGGGTTTCTTCCTGCGATGAGTTCGAAAAGGAGCACGCCGTAGCTGTAGACATCGCTTTTCTTCGTAAATGATCTTGTGGATACGTATTCAGGGTCAAGGTATCCGAATGTTCCTCGAATATTGGACGCATGCTTGCTGACCATTTCTTCCCTTGAAAGGCCGAAGTCAGCTACTCGAGCTCTCATGGAGTCGTCCAACAGAATATTGGATGATTTGACGTCTCGGTGTATAACTGGAGGAACAGCCTGAAACAACCGCGAGATTGATTATTTTAAAATGGTCTGATGAATTTCTTTTATGTGAAGCAATCAGAGAGTAGGTTCAACGCTTACACCATCGTGAAGATACTCCAAGCCCCTAGCTATATCAAGAGCTATTTGAACCCTTAGTTCCCAATTCAAAGGTTGATACTTGTCATCTGAAAAAGGACGTCAAGCAGATATATTAAACAGACAGAAACAGAGAGATGGAGGCAAAGTAAAGAAATGATGACAACTGGCGTGAATCAAAATGAGAAAAAAAAAAAAAGGAAAACACTAAGGTTTAGATGTGTTGCTCAGAATATAGGATAGGTGAATTACCATACAGATGAGAAGCTAAACTTCCCCTGCTCATGTAGACATATATAAGCATGTTTTGATTCTTCTCAGCACAATAGCCCACCAAATTCACTAGGTTTCGATGATGTAACCTTCCTAACAACTTAACCTGAGAAGAAAGTTTAAGGCTTTCAAACAGTCCATGACGAAACATCAGTTTGGAAGATTAATGATTAAAACCCATAGCAAGGTTATTCCATTCAGTATCTAACAGTGCCCGTGTTAGACAAATACATATAGAGTACTGTGGCTCCTGGTGGTCGGATAAATCATCCATTCAAATGGTATAAAGCAGATCTCTGATGATGAATGAGCAAGCATGCACTTCACAGCAAGGAGAATTGATTAAAAGTGGTACCTCTGTTTGAAACTCTTTCTCTCCTTGCTTTGAATCTGTCCCAAGAACTTTGACAGCAACAGTCTCACCGGTAGACATCTTAGCTTTGTAAACAGGACCATAAGCCCTTGACCAATTAATGTGGTGAAATTATAGGTAGCTTTCTGAAGGTCCCTGCTTGTTCGTAATAAAATATAATGTCACACAAAGAAGAAAAAGATAATGCAAATCAATGCAGTGAATACATAGGCACACATTGGAGACAAATGGCAAGCAACATCAACACTTTAACCGAAGTAATCCACAAAACATACTTGTAAGAGTACTCCAATATCCCAGATGCAGATAACACATTGGCCTTTTTAAATCCTCCAAGCCACATAGGCATACCATTCTGAATTGACTTTGGTGATTCAGTCCCAAGGGAGGAGTCTGACATAATTGTGCAAGAATCAGCCCCATTCGTGCGAATTGGTATCGTCGCAGCCCTCCGTGAACTGCTATTCCCTATTTTCTTTGATTGCTTCCTGTGATATCTAAAGCAAAGAAATGCGGATATAGCCACCCCTACACCGATGACTATTCCGACAGACAGCCCGATTATTAAGCCAGATGACTCCCCTTTCATTTCGAAGTTTTTAACTTTATTGTATTATATAGTGACGCAAGTCCATCCATGAGTATCTGTATCTGTAATGATAAGAAAAATAGTTTGATCAACCTATGAGCTGTTAACTTGGTGCTATGCGGTAACTTCACAAAGAAAAACAGAACGATCCCCAAAATGAAAAAGAAACACATCGATTTTCAGTCACATAGTTCATGCCAAATCATAAACAGCTACGAAGAATAAAATATAAGGATTTGATACATCCTTGCTTATCATATAGCAGGAAAAAGAAATGAAAGTATAAAGGTTAACGCTATTTCTCGTACAAAGCTACGTGAATTAAGAGCGGTCAAAAAGCTCGGAAGACACAAAAGACGACCAAACCAAATCAACAAGCAACAATCAATGCATAGACTTTAAGATTCATAAAAGACGAAGTCAAAATATCATCGCTGAGCTTGCCAATGAAATAAAACACCTGTCACATTTCCGGGTACATCAATCAACTGAAACCTCACGATCGACTCGACTCGAAATCAGGAAAAGAGACCGCCAGAACTGACGATGATTATTTTTGCTCAGAACACAACATCAAACATACCGTTGGAAGTTGGCGTAACGCGTCGCCGTAACTTCTCCGTCGCCTTCGAATCTAGACTGAGAGGCGGCGCAAGCAGATAGAGAGACGCAGTTGCGGTAAAACTGAGAAATGCGAGTGGTGGAAGCGATGAAGAGCAAAGAATCTTATGCAGGGGAGGAGAGAACGACGAATGGGTTGAGCTAAAAAATATGCCTCGTTTGGATTTCGAAATCTCTTCAGTGACTTCTCTGAGTAATAATCAAATGACAATTGGCAAACTGGTTTTGAGGGACATGTCGTATTAGTGTAATCTTATACTACTAATTAAACAGTATTTTATATTTATTTATGGGTGTCCCATGATTTATTTTTATTTATATTATTATGAATTTTAAATATCTGGTTTTTTCACGGAGGAATGAAATGGCAAAACCGCGTGGTGTGTGAATAATACGAATAAACTTGTTGGAAAACCCATCGAGTCGGGTCGGGTCGGGTCGGGTCGGTCGTGCAACCTTTTGGTATTTCCCCTATTTTAATAAAGCTTGGTAGATTATACTTTAAATATGAATGTTTATCTAATATGGATCGGTAATGAATGTCCTATATATATATGAATACAAATATTTTAATTTTTCAATGAATTAATGAAACATTTCAAGGTCATAAAAATTGTGATGGTCAAAGTTAATCAACAACCGTAATCATGAAATCACGACCAATTTACATAAATGAAGAAATGATTTCGAGTAAAAAATGTTTCCATAAAGATAATCAAGTATTAAAGTTGAAACTTTATAGGAAGAGAAAAAAATGAGAAAAGAAACTTAGAAACCGGCAAAGCGTTTAGGTTTGATTTTCGGACAGATATTTTAATTGTTTAAGGAACATCATGAGTGGTTGATGTAGGGGTTAAGTTAGATTGGAATTTATGCAAATTGTAGCATAATCGTGATTGGTGCAACATATTTGACTATGTAGTTTGAGAATCTACATATATAGTTGTCAGTTGTCACGTCAGCCATGTTTACTCACGAGACGATTAACTAAAATAATCCTAGTTGAAATTGGAACAAAAAAACGTAGTTGACTCCGATTCTTAGTTTCGAGTAATTCAAGACATATGCGAACAATATAAATTGGCTATGATTAAATTTTAATACATGTATGATATGATCCATGATGCATTTAACTTGAACAAATCTTTCTCCTCGCCTCGTTGACAATTGTATTGTGATGCGTCGTGTAATTATCTTATTTTTTATTTTTTTATCGTCAACTTTGTATATTTAAGGAATTCTAATGATATATTGAGGCCGGTTTACTTCAACCACAAATAATATTATGGAAGACATAAATGGAGGAGGAGAAAATTACGGAATGTTTATTATTGTTATTATTATATAATTGAGGACGGTCATAACTTTAGGGTGTAATATAGAATTTATATATATATATATAATATAAGATAGCCTTTCAATAATTATTTATAGGAAAAATAAATATTTCAAATGCAACGAAGGTGAAGTTTTCGGTAGCGCATGTAAGAATTGGATATGTTCGTGTTTACGACGTGGAGTGGAGAAGGTCATTGTGTAGCATTTTTCAAATATAATACTACTAGAAAATTACCCGTATTATAATTATTATTAATGCATGTGTGGAAAATTGAATGACAAAGTTCGACTATTGCTCCCAAAAGAGGAGACCAGCAGCGTGAACCATTTAAACATGCTTGTCGGTTTCATTAAAAAACATCGCAAGAACCATTTGCTATCTTGATAATAAATATAACTCCCCAAATTGTAAAGGCTATCATCTTCATAACACAAGACTTCGAAGTCTTAACTCTATATCTCTATCGATTTAAAATAAAAATCTTAACGTAATTTAGTTTTTTCTTTTGTATCCTGAAATTGTAAATTAAAATTATAAGAATACGTTATGATCTAGAAAGGTTAAGGAATATATTTCAAGAACTTGTAATGATCACATATTTTTTGTAGCGCGTGTATATGTCTCCGTCCACTTGTAACGCTTAGAATGTTTCTTTAGCGCAATAAGTCGAGCGTGTGGTCAACGAGTCAGACTTAACTTAACGGCAAGAAACGTCACGGATTCCGTCAACAAAGGTCACATTAAAGAAGCTATAGAAGTCAGAAACGCCGCGGCCCATTACGTTATTTCGAAACGTGTAGTTTTAGTTTCCGTTACCGTTAAGTATTAAGATCACTCGTCTTCCTCACACCATCCTCCACTTGTCTGCGTATATAACCAGGTGCTCGAGGCATATCTATCTTCACTCACCAAACACAAGCAGCAAGCAAGCACTTCAGATTGCATATTATTCTCCAGCAAAGAAAGGTACTATTCAATTTCCCCTAAACTGATTCTGCCTTCTGTCTTCGTGATTTTGTGTCTGCGCGCAGATGTGAAGTGTTTTTTGTTATGTGAAAGATTTCTCTGATTTATCCCACAGAAAAGAAAAACAGAGCATCAATGGATTCTCGTCTTCTTCGATTTGGCGTCGCGAGCGAAGTTTCTCCGACAAACCTCACCATCCTTACATGCCGACACGGCTCATTGGATCATCCGAGTCCGATTCGAGCAATTCGCCCTATTCGCCCTTCTCTACCTGCTTTAGCTCGCTGGTGGATGGCGATGAAGCAGTGGGTTTCAATTCTTCTGATTCTTCCGTCGATCGCACCAATCAGCTACAGCAGTCGAGTCTCACACGAGCAGAAAGTACGGTGATGCCCCTTCAAAGTTTCAAGGCAATGGTCGCCAAGTTAGCCACGCTCTGTACTCGCTCGAAAGTTTTCTCATGGACGATGATTGCGATGCTAAGACACACAGAGAAGACTACATGGCACCAAAGGCACTTTCTCCCTACAGCCTCAAACAGCTGCTGATCGACTGTGCTAAATCTCTGCACGGCAACAATTTGAACGAATTCGAAAGACTGCTTCAACAAGCACGTTCCATCGTGTCCATCAATGGAGAGCCCATCCAACGCCTCGGAGCATACTTGCTAGAGGGCTTAGTGGCACGCAGAGAGTATTCGGGCACAAACATTTACAGGGCGCTGAGTGCGAAGAACCGAGCAGCAAAGACTTGTTCTCTTCCATGCACACCCTCTACGAAATCTGCCCTTACTTCAAATTCGGGTACATGGCTGCAAACGGCGCAATAGCAGAGGCGTGTAAGAACGAAAACAGCATCCACATCCTAGATTTCCAAATCGGAGGGGGAACGCAGTGGGTCACCCTTTTACAAGCCCTAGCGAAACGGCCCAGAGGGCCCCCACACGTTCGAATCACTGCAGTCGACGTTCGCATGTCTGAGAATGCCTATGGAGACATGGCTTGGTTGGTGAGGAAGGGCTCGACGAGATTTCCAAGAATTCAACATCCCAGTCGATTTCGACTCTATCTCAGTATCTGCGATTGATTTGAAAAGGGAGGCGCTAAATCTGAGGCCCGAGGACGCCGTGGTGGTTAATTTCCCTCTTCTCCTCCACCACATACCCGACGAGAGCGTCGATCTGCAGAATCCGAGGGACGCGCTTTGAGGACGGTGAAGTCATTTTCTCCGAAAGTTGTGACCTTGGTAGAGCAAGAATCGAACACCAACTCTCCTCCATTTCTTACACGGTTCGTCGAGACGTTGGAGTACTACTTGGCCATGTTCGAATCCGTTGATGTAGTGTCGATGGCGAGGGACGATAGGGATAGGATAAGCATGGAGCAGCACTGCTTGGCAAGGGACGTCGTGAATTTGGTAGCCTGCGAAGGGAAGGAAAGGGTGGAAAGGCACGAAGTGTTTGGAAAGTGGCGGTCGAGGTTACAATGGCTGGTTTCGGACAGCTTCCTCTGAGTTCTTACGTGAATTCTGTGATTAAGGGACTCTTGGGAAACTACTCCGAGGATTACAGCTTTGAAGAGAGGGATGGAGCCATGTTTTTGGGATGGAAACATAGGAACGTCATCTCAGCATCTGCTTGGTACTAAGTCTTGGAGATTCTTAATCATACATAATAAATGTAAGCATTAAGCAACAGAATTCAATTATAGATACGTTCATCATAGGTGTAAGAATTTTAGAAAAAGGGAGAATCTTAACAAAACTTATCACTTTGTAACCAAACAACGTACCAAACCGAAATAAAACAAGTTGTACTCATAATGTCATGATTGGAAGAGCAGGCGAAACAATATCCAAAATCAACATATAAAAACTAAAAAGATCACTTTTTTTTTGTCTTGTCATTACTTATCAGCCTTGGCTGCAGTAGCTGCAGCTTGTCCACGGAGACGACCAGTTCTTCGAGCAGCAATGAGACCCACCTTTTGCCCGGCGGCGCATCACGGCGAACAGTGCTGGCGTGGCCAATGTGCTGGTGGTTACCACCGCCGTGGGGATGCTCGACAGGGTTCATAGCCACACCACGAACCTTGGCCATGAGTTTCTCTTCACACGGAACTTATGGTAAGCATTTCCAGCCTTCAGCATTGGCTTCTCCGTACGACCACCGCCGGCCACTTGGCCCACCATAGCTCGGCACCCACTGGGGACTATCTTCTTTGGAGCCTGAAGGAAGCTTAACCCTAGGAAGGAATATGAGATTGTAAAGATTTTTCACCAAGATGAGATCTGAAAATAGCCCAACAAAGGCAGTTAGTTACCTCGTAGTCCCATTGTCGGGGTTGTGTGAGATGACGATGGCGTAGTCGCCCGATGCCCTTGCGAAAACCCCACGATCGCCGACGTGATGCTCGACGTTGCAAACCACCGCGCCCTCTGGGATGGATCTGAGTGGCAGGACGTTTCCGACGACCAAATTGGCCTTCTTACCGCAGTAGACGAACTGCCCCGTGTACATGCCTTCCGCGGCGACGAAGAGCTCCTTCTGGTGCTTGTACTAAAGGGTGTCGGAAGGTGACCTTCGCCAGCGGCGCGCCACGGCCGGGTCGTGGATGATCTCGGTGACGACGCCCTTCAGATAAGCCGTTTCGCTCGCCGAAGTCGAGGGTGCGGAAGCGCGCCGGGCCCTTGCGGTGGTGGGTGTGTGATCGGAAAACGGAGCCAGCACCCTTACGCTGTGCGCGGATTACACGACCC
Source organism: Craterostigma plantagineum (assembly GCA_027422505.1). Lineage (NCBI taxonomy): Eukaryota > Viridiplantae > Streptophyta > Magnoliopsida > Lamiales > Linderniaceae > Craterostigma > Craterostigma plantagineum. The sequence continues at coordinate 36,809 of JAPQWV010003626.1, forward strand.
ATTTGATACGATTGTTCTTCGTCTTGTGTGTGTGAAAACGGCAGGCGAATGCTGAGCTGAGCTGCTCGACTGTTGAGTATATAGTTTAGGGTTTTGGTGGGACAGAAACAGAGCTGGTTAATTGGGCTGACCATATGGCCTACAAGCCCAATTCAGATTTAGTGGGCCGGGTCAAATCTGAGATAGACGGTGTCGTTCTCTTTCAAGGTGAATTAACGACGAAGCTCAGCTCTGCTGAAGAGAGAATATAGATGATGCTGTGTGTGGGATTGATGATTCAAATCTGATTGAGTGGATGTCGTTCTTTTTCAAGGTGAATTAACGTCGAAGCTCTTGCTCTGCTGAAGAGAGAATTAGAGACGATGACGATGATGTGTGGTCGGTTTTCTATATAATTGGTAATAGATGATGACTGTGTGTGTGGATTGATGATTCTACTAAGAGAAAACAGAATTTGGTAACGATTTTTGAATGTGTCATGAACCTTGTACATCGTATGTAAGAATTGAATCAAATCGAAACAGTCCCAGAAAAAAAAGAGAAAAGAAGCGATCTTGGAAATTCTTGGTCAGCAATTTGTCGCCAAGCCTCTTCTAACAAAAACTGAGACTGCTCCATCAACTCAGGGCTCAACCTAAACATCAGCACCAGAATTCCATCTGATTGAGAGCCCCATCTCCATCGATGTCTCCCTCACGAACCATTGAATGAAGATCGTCGTCGCACATTTCTTGAAGCCCAACAAAGAAGCGTTCTTTTTCAGGCTCTCGAAAGTGATGACTCCCTTCTCAGCATCCATCAGCAAGTTAAACCGTTGCAGAGCTCTCCGATGAGCCCATCGCCGCCGAGTTTTGTCCGCCATCAGCGGCAACAAGTCTTGGAAATTCGATTGATCTCTAGATGCCATGAGATGATAGAATCACACTGTCCCTCTTCTTTTTTCTTTTCAGCCCTTTAATTTCTTCTCTTGAGAACTCGTTTATAGCTTCTTTTTGTTCTTGCGATGGTTATATAGAGAAGGATTCAATTGTTGGGAGGTGAAGTGAGGTTCGAAGAAGGAGAGATAACACGTTACCTAGGAACGAGATGATGATGATGTCATCCATTACGAGTAAGGAAAAGGTCAAAGAAAGGACCTTTTTTTATTCGAGACCAAAGAGTTGCCTTGTATGTTTCAATTAACGAAGACAACTCCCTCTTTCTTCGAGGGTAAGTTGTCATATCACTTGAAAAATGACGTAACGGACCTTACTGAATTGAGGCCCATACACAAAATGGGCCGACATTAATTGATTGGGCCCAACACAATGTAATAATTAATTATACTTTGGATGGACGACGATTTCTTTCCAAGAAGCCTTCCATGATCACCTTCCTCTTGTACTCTTTCGAATCGATGCATCGATCTCTTTGTTCGTAGAGTGGCTTCTCAATGTCGTTTCTCGGGGACGTCCCACGGCCAAGAGAAGCCAACTCAGAGTACACGTGGCGATGGCGTAGCCCTTATTGCAGAAAACCAAGGCAGCTAAGCACACCATGACGACGCAGAGTACCTCCATTTTTGGCTTGTAAGAATCCTTGCTCCAAGTTACGACGATGCTGCGAACATCCCCTCTCCTAATTCTTCTACCGCCCTTTTTCGTCGGCTTCCTTTGCTTCGTTGGTTCGGTTAGTGACGCGGAGTTCGAGGTAGTTCTTGTAATACGACGACTCGCATTGGAAGAAGACGATGATGACCTATTAGAAGAAGATGCTGACGTGGACGGCGTTCTCTAATCCATTTCGATGAATTCGTGGATGAATAGAGGGTCCGAACTGCTTATCCTTCCGCCGGCGGCGCGGCTTCTGATCTGAGTTCGCGTCGTGTCTGTAAGAACGACCCTTTTCCGCATGGTGAATGGTTTTTGTTCATCGATGAATCTTCATCGCTTCGAGGTTTATTCTTCGTCTATGGCCGCCAATTATACGAAGGACAAAACGAAAGAATTTCTAATTTAAGCCCCTCATTCAGTAATATAAAGGGATGGGGAAAAGGTTTTGTTAGGGGATTTATGATTCTTAAGTTAATAAATACCGATGGAGACTTGGAAAGGAGCGCCTTCAACGCACCGTACAAACTGCTCCGACGCCGGCGGCGGCGACTCTATTGCCTTTTCCTCTTCCATGAATGCCACGTCATCGCCGAGAACTGCCGGGGGTTTGAAGCACGTGAACCCATTGGTGGCCCCTCTTCCCACGATTCTTGATGGACCCATCGAACGTTGGTGTCTAAACCTCGGAAGATTGCATCTTAACTCGCTGGGAAAAAATGTCGTCTATTTGTGTGCGTATATCATTTATTTACATACGTAAAGATTGAGAGATATTATAGAGAGGTTTAATGGTGGGACGATTCTGATGAAAACGAGGGACGTTTTATTATCAATGAGCTGCTGCCTTCTCTCTGTTGTTTGTGTCGGAGTTTCAAGA
>JAPQWV010003627.1:0-39239 GCA_027422505.1 Craterostigma plantagineum
AACTGCTGTTGCTGGGTCGAATATCGCGGCAGCAACGCATAAAGACAACACTTGAAAATGATCCATCGATGCATTCGTTGTATATATTTTCAGATTGGTGTAGTTACATATCGATTACACGACCGTAAACACTGGAAAGAAACAATGATAAACACTTGAGCTAAGAAAAGAGAAGTTGTGTGCAGAACCTGAGAATTCTATCAACATTCTGGGTAGATGCAGCTCAGACTTACTGAATGAGCGAGCAAAGCTTAGCCAGCCAAAAGATTTACTTCTTGTTGAATCCAAATAGAGATTTGATAGCGTTGATGGCATTTTCGTTGATAAACGACTTCGAATCTCTTCAAAAGAGGGTTGAATTCTTCCGACGACCTTACATTAGCCAGGTCGGGATCAGACCGAATCCTCTGTCAGAAGAAGCATAATAAGTCAGAACTCAAAAGAAAAAAAGAAAAAAAAAAAACTTGGTCTTTGAACCATCATATCACTTTTACTACCTTGAAGTCTTCAAATCCTGCCTTCAAAGCATCCTCTAGGGCAGAAAGTCCAGCCTTTATCTATTCAAGCAGAGAGAGCCAAAAAATTCGGGTCATTGATCGCAGCAGTAATGATTATCGTAGAAGCACCATAGCACTCACCTGATTAAGATTTGAGTAACAACAAGCCACATTGTAACTTGCTACAGCAGATTCTTCTGGCTCGGGTTTTGATCCCAATACTGACTCGAACTTTTCCAAAGCTTCTTCGTACTTGCCACTCCTTCATTTGATCATAGGGTTGTATTTTACATGCCACATTATACAGAAAAAGCTTAGCAGAAAGGCCAAGAGATCTTACTTGTAAAGCTTTAATCCTTCACGAAGGTCTCTCTCTCGCTGAGCTTTCTGTTCTCGTTTTCTTATGTAATTTTGCATCTACATGGATTAGAAGTTGTGGAAGCATATACGGTCGTTAGAAAGATAAGAAAGACAAAGGAATATGTTTTGGTGCAGTTCTTCTTCATCAGTAGAGAGAGCTCGAATAAGTTAACTCACTTGAATCTCTCTGACTTTGTTGCTAATGACCCCTGAGTTCCTCTCGGCTCTGATGATCTCCTTCTCAGTTAGTTCACCCGTTTCTTCCATCTTCCCTGACACCACCAAATAGCCATTTGAGAACAGCAAAGCAAATGATATAACCAAACACTATACAACAGCAATATAGCTTTTTTTACCATATCTCTTCTGCATTTTCATGAGCAGAGGGCCAATCCTTTGCCGAATGGTGTACATAGTTCTTCCATACTCCGCTGCAGGCCATATTTCCTCCCCAAAAACTGCACTGCATAAGGGTGTTTTTTGTTGGCAAATGGTTCAATCAACAACTACCAAGAAAGTGACTCCCTCGCAATTGAGTACGGAAATAGTGCCTCAATACCTACCTAGTGGCGAGCACCCTATCACCGACGGTGAACATGCCCGTCTTGTCGGCGGCGCCGCCCGGCGCAATGGCGTCGATGTAAGTTCCTCCATCTCTGCCCTTTGCGAATTTGAGACCGTACGGCTGCACCAGTTCCACCTCGTACTCCTCGTACATTTCCTCCGAGGATGCGTCGGCGTCCGACGGTTTAGCGGCCAAGATCGATCTTTTAGAAGGCGGGGAAGGGAACGCTGCGGACAATCCGGCGGCGGACAAGGACAAGAAGAAGCTATGGTGGTGATGATTGCTTTTTTTTCCGTTGTTGAGGTTCAGCCAGAAGGGAGTAGTAGTAGCTCGGGAATTGGAGAGTTGGGAGAATACAGGCAAGTAGAAGACGATGAGGACGACATATTGGCTGCTGCTGCTGCTGCTGCCATAGAATAGATAGATGGTTCTTCAGATTAAGCTCTCTGCTCTTTGTCGTCTCTATGTATTATGTGATGAACGTTCTTCCCATTATTTCTTCTTTATCGATGCGATGGACGGAGGTAAAAAAAGCACAACGAGCTATTAGTTAGTGGCTCTCGTGCGTCCTCGCAGCGCGCGACCTTTGGGTTGATAACGCTTCGCTGACTTTTTTTTTTTGCGGATAAAATGAATTTTCCAAATAATTATTAAATCGTTCATTTAACAAAAAGAACATAAGATCAAAATTGCCCCCACGCAGGATCGAACTACGGACCTTCAGTTTACAAGACTGACGCTCTACCACTGAGCTATAGGGGCTCATTATATAATATATTTTTTACTTTAATCTAATAATTAGATGGGGGAAAATATTACTTTAACAGCGAGTATATCTTATTACTGATATGAGATAGCTGGCTGCTCTTCTCTTCCTTGAGTAGTAGAGCAGACTGAATTCTAATTCAGGCCCTGACAGGAACGATTTGTTCAGTAACACTTCATTGTTCTGAAGTAAACACTTCATTGTTATGCAGTAACACTTCATTGCTCTGAAATAACACAAAATGATAATCCGATAATAGTTCATATTTTAGGTCTCGCTCTCTAAATTTTGGGTTCTTTAAACTAATATTTTTCCGAAGAGTGTCTTAGTCCTATTTAAAACATTTTTGGGGCCTGAAAGTTAATATACCCTTGTTTTTAATACATACATTTCAAGTTTCAACATTATTATGAAGAATAATTAAAAGGCCTGCGTAAAATGGGCTTATATCCAGCTCTTATTGGGTCGATTGTTAGCCCAATTAACCTTCAATTCCAGTAAATGAAAAAAATAAAAACACAAGCTTGATAATAATAATCATTGATTGGAATCAGCAAACTGAAATCGACAAAAATCCATCAAAAACCCCATGATTTCATCGTTCTGATTCTCGGCGTTCGTTCTGAACCTGGTTGTTTCTGGTCGGAAATTTTTGTTTTTTTTCCGGTGAATTGTGAAGCGTGATAGTCGAGAAATATGGCGGTGTTGCTGATGAAGAGAACGACGCCGTATTGAGCGATCTGGAGGCTGACGACGATCCGTTGCCGATCGACGTACCAACCCCAGACAATATATCTGCGGAGAACTTCAGGGAAATCCTCGGCGAGCTTGATCGTGAGAGAGCAGCTAAAGAAGCAGCTGAAAATGCAAGGAACGAACTCCAAGATAAGTTCAACAGGCTTAAAGTGCTCTGCCACGAGGCGATCAAGAAGAGAGACGAGTCCTCTCGTCAGCGCGACGATGCATTGCGTGAAAAGGATGAAGCTTTGAAGAGATTGGAGGGCGTCAACGGTGTTGTAAGCGAGGAAGTGAAGTTAAAGGAAGAAGCGTTGAAGCAAAGGGACGAGGTTTTAGGACAATTAGAGGAGTTGGGGAGAGCAAAAGAGTCCATGAGGATCGAAATGGAAACAGGGTCGTCTATGCTCGTAAGTGGGATGGAGAAGATGTCAAGAAAAGTGAGTAATTACAAGGATTTTGGAGGGAATGGGTTTAAGTCAAGTAAGTACACTGGGTTGCCTTCTGTGGCTTACGGTGTGATCAAAAGAACCAACGACATTATTGAGGAGCTTGTAAGACAGATAGAGTCGAGCGTGAAGTCGAGAATGAGGCTCGAGAATTGGTTGAACAGAGAAATTATGAGATTGCCATTGAGGTTTCACAACTAGAGGCTACGATTAGCCAGTTGAGAGATGATGTGACAAAGAAAAGCGAGGAAATTGAGGGTTTCAAGCAGTCTGTGGGGAGAAGAGTGGAAAGTTAGTTGAATTGGAGGGAGAGTATGCTGAGAAGGTAAGGACGTTGGAAGATGAGGTCTCGAGGCTGCAGGGTTTGGTGAGCGATTACGATTCAAGATTCGAGATCCAAAAGCCTTTGTTAACTGAGCAGTTGAATCTAATATCAAGCGTGCATGGAGAAATTTGTCAAGCTTTGAAGATAGTTGATGCTGATAAATCCTCTGAACTTTCAGAATCATTGTTCCTTGCTCAAGAAACTACCGTGGAGGAAACATTAAGGCGTCTCTCGAAGGGCTGGTATCCGTAAATGAGCTGAGTAAAATTGTTGTCCACGGAATACGGGACACTATGGAAGACATGAGTCGTGAGGTGAAAAGCCTAAATGATACTGTCTCCCAACTGTTGAAGGAGAAAGAACAAATTGGGTTGTTGTTAAGAAGTACCTTGTCGAAGAGAATGTCTGCAGACTTGAGCTCTAAAACGAACGAATTGTTTAAGGTCGCAGAAAATGGTTTAAGGGAGGCTGGAATAGATTATAAGTTCAGCAAAGTTCAGGATCCTAAAGGCAAAGCAGGTCCTGGAGAGATGGAAGAAAATGAAATATATGCACTGGTATCTTATCTATATTTTCAAAGCTTAGCCTCCCTGTTCAAGATATTTTATGCTTCAGCTTTCCGTAATTTCTTTATTCCTTGTAGGCTAATGTTCTCGAGAACATCATTAAGCAATCTCAGATAGAGATCATCGAGCTAAAACATTCTCTAGATGAACTAAGGTACCTTATTTCTTAGATTACAACAGTCAAGCACATTGGAACTTATGCCGACATATCTGATGTCATTGTTCCCCACATCAGTCGGTTTTACCAATATTATGACACAGTGCACCCAATTATCCAATGGCAATGTAACTTCAACATATACGGAATGCTTGTCAATCGTGTTATATGCAGACTGTCGATATTTATGTGCTTTAGTGGCACTGTTTCGAGGCCCGTTTGGGCTTACATATTCATGTAGATGTTGCTTTCTGACAATTATATGGTTTACCTTTTCTTTTGTAACTTAAGGGCAGAGGCAAATATGTACAAGAGTAAGGCTGATGCTCAAGCAAAAGAATTGAATCAATGCAAACAACATTTAGAAGAGCTCGAGGAGAAGGAGAGAGTGGCTAATGAAAATGTCAGTCAATATTCTTCTCCTCTTGTTAATGACATTGACCATCATTACATTCTCGTTCTTGGAATGTAATCCTTTTGTCTCATCCTTTGAGGCAGTTAAATATATCATTTTTCTTCCACTTCTCTTTCTAGATTGAAGGGCTTATGTTAGATATCGCTACTGCCGAAGAAGAATCACTCGGTGGAAAATGGCTGCCCAGCAGGAAGCTGAAGCAGGGAAGTCAATTGAAGAGGAGTACGGAGCACAGGTACATTTCAAACTCATAGCTATCTACTAAGTAATCACTGCACAACCACCTTATCAATTTTCTATCCAATTTTCGCCTTCTTTTTCTTTTGTTTGGTTTTTCCAATTCTTGACTATCATCAACCCTCTATATTTTTTCTGGCTTGCTTGTGTAAGAGTACGTAACTGGCCACTTATCTAAACTTTCAATCAAGAACTCTCACCCTCAGCACTGGTAATTTGATTACGTTGAGTTGGACTAATCGTGCAGTTAACAGCCGTGCGCCAAGAACTCGGGGAGGCAAGGCAAGCTGTAATAGAATCTGAAAAGAAGCTCAAGTTCAAAGAAGAAACAGCAGAAGCTGCCATTGCTGCAAGAGACGCAGCTGAGAAATCTCTGAGGTTGGCCGATATGAGAGCGACGAGATTGAGAGAAAGAGTCGAAGAGTTGACTCATCAACTAGACGACTTAGATGCTCGGGACAGCTCAAGGGCAGGCTTGAACAGGCCCAGGTATGTGTGCTGGCCTTGGCAATGGCTTGGCTTGGACTATGCAGGCGTTCGCCGCGTTGAGCCGCCACAGTTATCCTCTGCGAATGAGATGGAACTTTCTGAACCTCTTATATGATGTTTGTTTTTGGGAATTTTTATATTTGCATCTTTTACGCATTTCATGAGAGAATGAGGCATATGTATATATGGATAGTCAATCTCTGAAGTTGTTACTGATTTATTGTACACTACACGAGGCATTCAATACCTGAGAATAATCTTCTGTTCAATTTGATCCAACTTTAAATCATATTATTGTATTGTAAGAATTGTTTACTGGAAGAATTACGAAGGACTGAAATACAGAAAGGCAAGAGGTGATTGATGATGGTATTTGCCAAGAGACCGCTATGTAGTGAATGATCTAAATCTCAAAATCTTCTCTCCTCCAAGACCATGCTATTAGTCTCCACAAAGTCATCCCAAATGAATATCATCCCTGTTCCATTTTCATCATTACCATCTTCTTTTTTTTTTTTTGCATGTTTGACTTCCGAAGTGATTCTCTGCCATACTAATTTGACAGCACGTTCTCCACTAGAGCTTATCCGATGCGAATCCACCATCTAGAGGACTTGGGGACCTCTCCAAGCATACTGGCCAACCAATGTGCATGATCAAATGTTGGGAAAGCCAGTGTTTATTCACATGCCTGACCTGAGCAAGCAATAAGAAAAAGATTAAACTCCACACGTGACACCACATAGAAGTGAGGGTGGAAAAACTCAGATGCATAATTTACCAGACTTATAGGATCAATAGTTTCCACACTCTACCTTCTTGGCTTTGAAATTCGCCACACATGTTCAGTAGTGCTAGCTGATTCTGCTTCCTTGAAAGTTGAAACCATTACCAAAGTGTATTAAGAGTCAAGAGCAAGACTCCAATGGTGTGGATTTCAAATTTGCCGCACATGTTTGGTAGAGCTAACTGATTCTGCTTCCTTGAAAGTTGAAACCATTGCCAAAGTAGCATAATCAAGACTCCAATGGCGTTAAAGGAGACGACTGATTCAGCTTTATGTGGAAAAACTGCAACTTTGTGGTATTCAAGTGAAGCAGATGCTTTGAATCATAGGCCTGTACACACTATGAATATTTCATAACCCATGAAATGAAGATATGTGAAAATATATTTAGGGAAAAGAGATTTACTTCCACCATCCACCTGATACACGGCACCAACAGACACAAGCGTGAACAACAACGCCATCACTTATGGTACAAGCAACCATTGGTCTAACTTGGCAAGTGGTGCCTCGAATTTATGACCAATGTATCTAGGAAGAAATAAATCAACCTTCAATAACTAAAACGGACTCCTACAAGATAAAGGTTTAATATGAAAAGTTATGGACATACATAAGATCAACACATACCTCACACTTACACTTTCGGGTTGATTGAACCTAGAGCCTCCCATAAATGTCTATCAAGGGTATAGCCCTTCTCCATCATTTGTTCCCAGACTTGATGTGCCAAATCAAACATCTTTTCCCTTATGAGACCTCTGATGATTAGCTTGAATGTAACTTCATCTGGGCGTATCCCTTTAGTTTTCAGTTCCTCGTATAAATGCATGGCTTCCCTGACCTTTGATCGCTTGGAATATCCACCAATGAGTGCGTTATAAGACACTACATCTGGCGAAATTCCCTGATCCACCATATCGCGAAAATGCCATGAGCCATTGCCAAATCGCCGATTTTACAGAGGTGGTCAATTATGGATGTGTACAGAGTCAGACTTGGACGTAGACCCATCATTGACATTTGATCAAGAAGACTCTTGGCTATCACTGAGTTTCCTTCTTTAAGGAAAGCGTCTATGAGAATTGTGAAGGTTATAACATCAGGAGCAATTCTCTTTCTCCCCATCTCCCCCAATAGAGCATATGCTTTTTTCGCATGACCGGTTTTACAAAATGCACTAATTATAGTATTGTAAGATACAACATCTACATACCCTTCAACCTCCATCTTGTTAACTACTAACATGTATGCCTTATCTACTTTGTTCGCTTTGCAGAGACCTTTTAGAAGCTCGTTATAACTGAAACTATCAGGTTTCATCCCACTTCTCTCCATTTTCTTGATCAACTTCTCGGCCTTATCCAACATCGGTGCATTACAGTAATAATTCAACAACGCGTTATAAGTAACAAGGTCGGGCTCGCAACCATTTCTACTCATGAAATTCTTAATTGCCAGAGCCTTATCTATCCTGCCTATTTCACAAAACCCATCTATAAGAATGTTATATATAACAGTGCTAAACGTTATTTTTCCCCTCAAATTCCCTAAAGTGAGTTCATAAGCCAAGTCAACCTTTCCATCATCACACAAACCAAGCACAAGCGCCCTACATGCATCGTTATCCGGCTTCAATCCCTTAGCTATCATAGTTCTCCACATATCAAGTGCATCCTCAATCCGTTCAACTCTACACAAACCACTTATAACGATCGTATAGCTCACAACGTCAGGTTCTCGCCCCTTACCTTGCATCACTCTTAAAACTTGCAAAGCATCACCAACCAACCTCTCGCCGCACAGTAGATATAAATAAACATTAAAGGCCCACATGTCAGGTACGACGCCTAGCCGCTCCATATCACCGAAAAGCCTAGAAATAAGCTCAAAGTTTCTAACTTCACACAGTGCCACGACAAATCTAGAGTAAGTAAAAGAATGCAAGGACAGGCCCACCGAATTCATCAATCTGTAATAGTGATTAGCAAGTTCAAACCGTTGATTCTTAATCAGTACGCCAAGAAACCGGTTGTAGTCCCTAGATGTCACTTTACACTCTGATTGAGACATTTCGTCGAATACTTTGATTGCCTGATCGATCAGACCCGTCTTAACGTAGCTCGCGATGAGAGAACGGTATATGAGACGTTGCCTGGCGAGACGCTTATACATTTATCGAAGTGGGTTCCTTTGGAACCTATGCATTTGAGCTCCCCACTTCGCAAATTTCTGTCTGCTATTGCTCAGTGTGATTCTCTGAATATGTATATGTATGCAACACAACAGCAAAAATGAAATGGTAAGTGGTCATCGTTATGGGCCCAGTAAGTAATTCTGATATTATGTGCGCTTTGATTGGTCCAATGGGCTTCGCTAGTTGGGCCTTTCTTACTGTACCAATTAAATTTGGTAATTAAAAGACAATTTTGTTCCTGTTTATATTAAAAGATGTATATGTGCTAATCCAATCATAATTAATAGATACCAAAAAGGCTGTGTCCGTACGAGATATCAGAGTAGTTATGTATAAAATACATTTTATCATCTTCTCCCTCTCTTCCTCATATAATATTTTTTGATCTGAGCATGGACATTGTTGCACCAACAGCACTGCCTCTTAAACCTTTATACGACCAAGATTTCCCGCTATTTTCTTGCGCCACATTCTTTGGCGATTTTTCCCAGGCGTTCTTCTCCTTAGAGAGCTCTTCCTTCTTCGAATTAAGCGTTTCGATCATCTGATCCCATACGTTCGCCTCACCGTTACCTTGAAAAACTAATAAGACTTGTAAGAATTATGAGCAAGAATCGAAAACACAATATCCATTACACTACGTACCTGATCTTGGTTCAACCGTTTGACTTTCAGGCATTGACTGTGGAAGAATGTCTTCAGTAGATTTTTCTGGGGCGGTCTTGAAGATACGGACGTCGATAAGTGAGGCAAAATCTATCTGTACAAGGGAATCATTTGTAAGAAGAAGATCGATATATTTCTAAGTGTTTTCACTTATGATTTGCTTTACCTCCATCGAACCATCTTCTTTATAGAGAGAGTTATCTAGCTGCATAGCTTCGTCTGCTTCGCCACCTTTGGGAACGATAGGGTATTCTTGAACTGGCGCCACCATGATCTGATTGACTGATGTATCAAACCAAGAAACTCTTCCAACCTACGTCAGAGGAAGGAAAAGAACACATAGATTCGTCGACTCTTGTACGTTATGGGATGACAAATGGAGAATTTATTACATTCGATATCAAACAAGGAACTGACTCATACTCGATATGCAGAGAGCTCAGGGGTCCAGGTTGAAGATAACTCCACAATACGATATGCAATGATATCTCCTTCCTGTATATGTATGTGTTAATGGTTGTCTTAGGTGACATTCTTGTTTGTGAGAGAGAAATGTGCATTAAGATTTACGAGGTATGTAGCTAGCAGAATCTCAGAGACCACAATATTTTAATCCGAGATGCTCATAAAATGGCACTGAGATACCTTGGGAATGCAAGTAAGAGGCGGAAGCTTATCGAATTCGATTGTTTCGAGTGGTTGGTTCTCTGTGGCTGTGTTGGTTGTGGCCGTCAACACCTCAGAATGCTCATTGTTTAATTTTTTGTGTTCATTTCGTGGAGCAGACGAGCGATCTTCTCTTCCCCATTTTTGTCCCTTCTTCTTACTAGTAATTCCATTCCAATGTCTAGTGTCCTGAGAGAGCAGGAAATAACAAATCCATGATAGAGGGAATCTTAGCATCAATTTAGAGAGTCATGCTCAAACGAGTAGTGGTTTTGCAAAATTTAATCGGTCAAATATGAGTTCCACGGCTGCTCTGAACTCTGAAGTCTGGATACAATTAGAAATGTGAATCTTTCTTTTCTTTTTTTTTTTCAGCAAAAGAATGTTATGCAGGGATATGAAATCATGCAGGAAAACAAATGAATTGATTAATTATTAAAACTTACTGAATGGTCATGATTTTGACGGATGGCTTCGTCTGCACAAAAAAGAACCACATGAGAGAAGATAAATGGGCTTTCATATTGTAGAAACACAATCACGTCAGTTTTTCATGACAAATTTGAAGAGAATAGATGTTTCCTTTAAGGGTTCCAAACTTTAAACCAATTGATGTTAGCCGGAGAAGACTGAGCAGCTCTGACATTATTTGACAAAGTGGGGCGTCATTTCCCTTATGGCTCGACTTTAACGACAGAATCGTGAAATTGTCAAAATAGATATAAATAGTGCAAAAGGCAAAAATAGGACCTTCCTCCAAGGGCTCAAAACGGATGTGTCCAGGCTTTACAACAATAGGAAAAACTTCATTTTCCTTTTCAAATTCTTGATTTGATGCATCAACATTTTTGTCTTCAAGTTCCTGATGATACCCATCTTTTCCACTAGGCTTCTCATGTATATCATCGCATGTTTCACTTGGTTGATCAAATCCGTCATCATTTGGGTATACTTGTCTTTGAAAACATTGCTTTTGTCTTTTATGTTTCTTCCCTTAACAAAATTATCTTGAGGAGATTGATTCCAATGTAGCTGCAAAATTTGAACCAAATGTCAGCACGGTGTCAACAAAGTGCACTCCAAGAAAATCAGATAACTGACCAGTCCTTTAGGTTGGTCATCATCCACCTCAGCTTGATCAGCATGCTTCAACCATTTTTTCACTTGGCCATTCGAACTTTTTCTCTCTGATCCATTATATTCGCCCTTCGAATTCTTTCTCCAGCCTTTAGCTTTTTCCTGTTTCCAGTTGCACTGTAATGTTAAGAAAAAAGTGTAAGAAAATTACAGACCACAGGGCAGCTTAGTTGAATGGTTAAGTGGCTTACTAGACTTTCTGATTCACAAGCTGAATTCAGGTTTCGAATTTTTGCCATTTCACGCAACCATCGTCGCTTCGCAGATTTTCGCCTTGCACTCCTACTTGGCCGCTGACGAGGTCCGAGAAAAACATAAACAGAAAGTATTAAGCCGCATACTAATAACAAGGAAGCCCATCGTCAAACTCAAGCTTCTACATGAAAAAACAAGATTACTGCATTGCTGAGGTAGGGCAAATGACCTTTTTAATTTCTTGAGTTTGAGTGGCATCCTCGGCATCTCCATTGTGTTCAGCTCTGAGAAAAAGTGATACATGACACATATTAAGCATAAGGCACCAAAAGGTCACGAAACACTTAACTGTACAGAAACTATCAGCAATAAAGCCAAACACAAACAAAAAAGAAAAACAAAACTAAATTCCTCAATGACATACCGTTTCAAACCTGATGCAGCTGCACCACTCTTATCACTTGATTTAGCACTTGCTGGACTGTGCCCAGAACTTTCAGCATCTTTCTCCAAATCAGAACTTTTCGCAAGACTCGCAGAAGCCTCAGCTCGACGTTTCTTCTTTCTGTTTATGAGGTGTAATGAATGAGTATTTAAGAACTTTGTACATTGCATGGAAGATGGAACCATAAGATGGGTCAGCACAACTACTGGTGGAAATAGTGAAGTAAAATAAAACATACTTAGAGTTTTGAAGCTTCTCTGATGCTTTCCTTTTGTGGCTTTTCAGAGCTTTTGGCGCTTTTTCTCCGCCTTCCTCTCCTTCTCCGGCTTCATCACTTTCACATCCACCTTTTTCCCTTTCGAATTCCTCATCAGGCAGAAGCACGACGCCAGTATTCACAGTTTGGTCCTTCCCATCTAGCAATAATTGTACTTCATTCGTTCGATCATTTCCTTCTATCGACAAACTTCCGAGTTTCCTCCTTACCCTGATTAAAGATACACGACTCAAACCATGTCCTTTCCAGACACACTCACATGGACTGACGAAGAAAAAAAAACTCAATCTTTAATAATTATTTTATCCTCACCTGACGATATCGCCATCCTTCAGAATGTGAGTAGATTCATGCGAGGGTAAGACAAACCCAGACAACTGCAGGAAAAATTCCAAAAACACCACAAAAGCATAAACCAATCAAACTAGAAAAAACAATGCGAATAATGCGAGGCTCAAAGGGTTTTGATTAAATTTACAGAGAGGATAAGTCCGTGAGGGCAACTCTGTTGGAGCTGGAAAACGCGGTGAATATGAGCCGCCAATTCCGAGATGTTGGTGGTTTCCGAATTCAAGAGGACCCAACTTCGATTCAAGCCGTCGAGCATCTGAGCTTCGCTTAGTATGCCTTCGTCTTTGAAGACTAGTCGCATTCTCTTTGTCTCCTCCATTGGTCCCCCCCTGCTAAAGGCTGTTCTCCTACTCTCAGACGTCGATGGATGATGATGATTACTCGAAGTCGAAGAGGAGGACCTCGAGAGAATGAAATAACTTTTTCAAATTTTATTATTATTATTTTTATTTTCACCACAAAACTGTTTAAAATTACAATTCTCTCCTCTCTTTATTACAAATAAGCAATGTTTTATTAATAATGTATATTTAACCCCAATTAATCATTTTTCAATTAAAACATAAACTCAAGTTTTCCTTGTCTTGCACACGTCTCAAGCAGCTGAGGAGAATCTCTTGAATCATTATCTTATCGTAATTATGCCACTATCTTTTGGAGGTTGATCATAAACTGTGTGATTGCCAACTGTGATTTGCCACCCAATAAACCGTCACAATAACTGAATTCGATATTTCTGCAAATTGGGAACCGAAATTTAAGAAACAAAGGCGGATTCGCGCACAAGAAAAGGTCATTCTTAAAATAAAATAAAATAAAAGTTACATGGAGCAACATAGAGAAACTAGCATGATAAAGGATGATATTTGTGCGAAGCTATTGTAGATGGGTAGTGCGGTTGTCTCCGTCGTCCATGGTAACTTCAAAGAAACGTTGAATATGTTCATTCATATGATCTTCTTTATATTTTTTAAGTAACAAAATAATGATAATAAAATAAAAATGAAAAGATTTTCCTTGCTTAGACGAGTGAAAGGCAAAGCAAACTTGATTTTATTTAAAATCTTTCAATTGAAAATGATTAAATTTACTTGGGATTAAATATATAATTATCAATAAAACATTGCTTATTGTAGTAATGAGAGTGAGGAATTGTAATTTTAAATAGTTTTGTGGTAAAAATAAAAAAAATAATAATAAAAATTGAAAAAGTTGTTTAATTTTGCAACATTGTTAAAAAGTTAACTATATTTGCAATTATACGTTAAAAAGAACACTAGTTTTGTCATTCTCTCCCAACTTTTTTGACAAGAGAAGCAGTCAAATAATGAGATAAGACAAATCTGGACATGGGCTTTGGGTTTTTGGCGTACGAATGATTTTTACGACAATATCGATCGATCGGTCCGAAAATATCGATCGATCGGTACTAAAATGTTAAAACAAAATTTTTTTTTCGTATCGATCAATCGTTCGAATTTATTTGTGTATGTAGTTTTCAGTATTTCGTACCGAAATTATATATTTAGTTAGTTTTTTCTTTTTAAATTAATTTAAATATCATAAGGGCAAAAACGTCTTTTTCCAGCCCTTTAGGGGGCGGTGACTAGGAAAAAGGGGACGGTGAATAGCAATCCAGAATAATAATAATAATAAAATATTAATAGCTAAAAGATCTAAACTAAAACTTAGAATAACTCCTAAAATTAATATAATGCTGTCCCCGGCAACGATGCCAAAAACTTGACACGCTCAAATACTAGCAAGTGTACTAGGTTATGCAAGTAGTAAAACGGACGGAGTCCGAGTATCGATCCACGAAGACAGCTTGATCAAGTCTAAGATATTAATCCTAATTCTAATTTAGACTGAGAGAATTTTTATAGTTTCGATGATTTGATAAAAGAGACAAAAGCGCAATAATAAAATAGACGCAGATAAATAAATTAGATGAAGCAATTGACGACGAACGTGATCAAAGCACATACTCGGCACGAATTAATCCTACGTATTCATGCAATCAGTATTTATTTAATCAAAATAAACTAGTTAAGGTAGAAATTCCTAATTATATAAGACTGCAATCACTTCACATGCCTTCCGCTTTATGAATTTCCCCGAGTTTAGACGCTTTCGGCGCCTAAGGTCTCAAAAACCACACGTACGAAACCGATTCCATCTCTGATCGATTTTACGTCGTGATGTCCTATATTTATTATTCTAATCGGTCTAATCACTTTTTCAGTCTCATAAACCAATCAAAATCATGCACATGGTGATCAAGCATACGCAAGCATTAAATCCGAATATAGAACACGTAACTAAATTCATACGATTAAATAAAATACGAATAACATTTCTTTGAATTCATAATCCGGCCTTATACGGCCTCAATCCAGAAAGAAATTAAGCTAACATGGGAATAAACGAAATCAACAACGAATCGAAAGAAAACGTTGAAAACGAGGTAATATAGGTATAGAATTCGCCCCTCGCGATGCTCGAGTCGTCACGCATCGCTGCGGCGTCTCCCGTCGTGTGAACGAGGGAGAAA
The DNA here is from genome assembly GCA_027422505.1 of Craterostigma plantagineum. NCBI lineage: Eukaryota > Viridiplantae > Streptophyta > Magnoliopsida > Lamiales > Linderniaceae > Craterostigma > Craterostigma plantagineum. The sequence continues at coordinate 14,837 of JAPQWV010003627.1, forward strand.
CGCCTTGGAGACCCTCGTGATTGCTCTTAGCTTTCTCTAGTCTCCTTAGCCGTCAGAAGTCCTCGCTGCCGTCGGCCTCAGCCATCCTCGGCTCCTTTTTTATTTCGCCGTTTAAAGCTCTTCTCCTTCTAGCTTTTATAGAGAGAGCCGCCGTTCAATATGGCCTCGTTAGATATTCTCGCCTCTTCAAGATTTAAATTTCCTTTCTCTTTTCAAACTCAAATCTTTGGGCAGCAATCATTGTTAGATTTATTTGACTTTTTCCTTGCTTAGTCACGTGTATGCATACATGTATTTGGCAACTAATATTTCGTCCTCTCACATGCTTGATTCTTGGGCAAAATAATACCTACTTTCCTTAACTTGGTATTCACGTGATCTTGTTTCCAAAAATAGGACAATCTGGTAAAATTGCAGATTCGCCCCAATTCTTTTGAAAATTACAAAAAGGGCCCCGAAGTGCTAAAGGCATATGCATGGCAGCATGGTTGACCGTCTCCTTTTATGTCGAATCTTCCCGCTTTGATCTATTTCGCTCCAATATCTGTCAAACACGAGATATGCACATAAGCGTAGGATATCCAATTATATTCGAACGAATAATGGTCGAAAACACGCTTTTACGGGGATAAATATAACGTAAAATCCTAACTTATCACTGGGCGAATCTCCTTGAGTAGGTTGTAAATAGCTACGAAGAAGAAGCTCAGAAATACAGGGTTGATCACGCAGGTGCCAAACAAATGCCTCTTTCGTAGCATGTCTGTGCCACTTGTTCGTCCGTGCGGTGTAGAAAATAACCCGTCTCATTGATCCCTTTTAAAGGGTCTTTTCCTCTGAATAGGTACAAATGACATCCACTGAGGACAGCACAGCCAAAGCCAAGAGCTGCACTGTATTCGCCTGGCAAGGGTGGAAGAGGCTGCCACAATTGGTAGGTGAATGCATGCCAAGAGATTCTCCCCTCGCGGTCTCTCCTAATGACGTACACTCATTCGTCTGCCATGCCGAGATTCTTCCTCAGGGAATAAAAGAAATTCGAAGCCAAGAGCTTGTACCACCTCTTGCACACAACGCGGAGTTTGTTGTGCTCCACTCGGGGGGACTTGAATCAGACAAGCAACGGCAAGATCGTCGGGCAATCCTGGTATAAGCGGTGGTTGAAAACTGCTCCTTTCCCTGCGGGAGTTTCTTGTCTTATGCGCCCGAGGATTAATGTCTGGTTGGATGCAAAGCTTGGATCCTGGGACAAACTTTCTTTGCCCCTGCCACGGTTTTCAGACCAGAATCCACCTTACATTAACATGATACAGAATCAACCTGCAAACGTGTGGAGAATATATGTTTTCCGTAGTGCCGTCAGCTAATTATCACGCCAGCTGCAAGTCTTGTTTATCCTAACCTAACACAGAGAATAGAATTATGATACAAACTTGAACAGACTACTTTTCTTTTGGCCCAGTTAGATTGACTCAAGACCAATGAACTTCCTAGTCCCCAAATCTTCTACATAACAATTTACTTTTAACCTCCCAAAAGGAATTTGAGATGTGAAACAACTAACCTACACAAGCAAATGGAACATTGTTGTTCCCTCAGATTTTGCGGATTTCTATCAAACTGATTCCTTGCAAACTTGATAATGTCTTTTTTTTTTTTTCTCTCTCTCTTTCAATTTCAGTGCATCTCCATCCGAAACGTGACGGACGGCTCTCTCTCTCTCTCTCTCTCTCTCTCTCTCTCAGGCATATATATATATATATATTACATACAAAACATAGCAGAAATACATGATACCCTCGCAGAATATATTTCCTTTTTGTTTTTTGCATCTGTTGACTGTCTGGGGTAGATTTAAAGGTTTAGGGAGGAGGATTACAGCTGGGCCCATTGCCCTTAGTGTCAACTGTCAATAAATTTTTAATGACTTGAAAGATACAAGTAGTGCCTTAGAGAAATATAAATTATGAGGTAAAAAATATCATACAATCGAGTAGGCTCAAGTTACGCTTTTATAGGACTTTCACCTTCAATATCATTTGCACACAGACAGCGCCAAAAAAAAATCGGTGCCCAGACACCTTTTAAGGTGGAAAGTAAAAACTGTAAGCAGGCGTCTTCAAGTCGGGCCTGATGAGGCATTTTTTTGACATACGTCATCATATTGAAAGCCACTTAGCTATAGCTTATACCAACTGTATCGTACGAGCATGCATAACACGTCCCTTTGCAGCACCTCTCTTACAAATAACAAGTACACAACCAACTCCAGATGTGAGAAGAAATGCAACAATAGCCCAGAACACACCCCACATCACCCGACCAATACGGCGCGATTCGCTTGGACTTAAGGTTATGCATTGACTGCGCACATAGGGGGTCCACTTGGCACATATATCTACCCTGTGTCCAGACAACTGACAATCAGCAGGACATATGAAGTAATAACTTCCGTGGTTTGTCATCACCACCGAGTCATTGCCCGTAGCCCAAATAGCCATAGGGGCCGTTGAATTGCATGAGTTGTACTCTTCAAGAGTTGTTACCCTCGCCACACCGTGGTGCTCTTTGTTGTACTCGAATACTAAAAATTACATGAAGAAAAAAAAAAACATATCATCGCGTATTTTACGGACCTGAATAGAAAAAAGAAACCAAATCATGATGAGTCGTAGGTTAAGGATTCTTACGTAAAATGTCTCCAACACGAAAACTGATATTTGCAGCCCAGGATTTGTAGTCTGTGATATTTGACCAACCTAACGAACCGCCAACCTTGTGAACTTCGGCACCAGCAGCATATGTCGCCTTTTCGACGAATATTATCGATGACAGTATCAAAAGGAATATCATCGTCATCGTAATAAAAGCTAACGCGAATCTTAGCAACAATTAATAATGACGAAAGTGAGAGAGGACTTGTATCTGGTGGTGGTAAAGCGATTTATAAGAGTGCAATTAAAGGATACTGATCAAACTCATTGGGATTTGACAGAATTAGCATTAAATATATTGGGAAGTAGGGGTGAGCAAAACCGGATATCCGGATTTTCGGATATCCGAAATTCGGATATCGGGATATTCGGATATCAAAAATGATATCCGTATCCGGTCCGGTTTTTTCGGATATCCGCTTTATTCGGATATTTAAATCGGATATCCGCATCCGGTTTTTAAATATATTTTTTTATAGTATAATTTTTCATATTTGCTTTACAAAATCATTTTTTTATTTCTTATCAAAATAAAAAATATATTTTTTCATATAAAAATTACTACACATAGTAATTAACACAATATGTGAATTCATTATTCAAATTACATAATAATAAACAATATGTGAATTCATGATTCAAAATATATTCTGTCCAAAATCATTTTTTTTTATTTCTTATCAAAATAAAAAATTTATTTTTTCATATAAAAATTTCTACATATAGTAATTCACACAATATGTGAATTCATGATTCAAAATTATGTAATAAAATAATATAAATATAAATATTTCTATAGGATTTTTTTTTTGACCTTCATTTATCATTTTGGGCTATTTTTTTATTTTTTTATTATTTTTTAAATATAAAACCGGATACCGGATATCCGAATTTTAGACAAATCACTATCCGTATCCGATCCGGTTTATTTTAAAATAAATCGGATCGGATTTCCGATCCGGTTTTTAAAACCGGATATCCGGATTTTCGGGTTTTGAAAACCGGATATCGGATCGGAATCCGGTTTTCGGATATTTTTGCTCAGCCCTATTGGGAAGAGTACAAGTCTACGATTCAATGGGATTCAAAACCGATTTCATAAGATTACGTCACAAATTGAGATTCTTTTGCCTCTTAAATCGTAACAAAACGTTTTACTTATTAAATTACTTAACGTCAAAATAAAGTGTTACGGCTCCTAACACGGTTGTTTAATTGAACTAGTATTTTTTGTTTAAAATTCAAACATTTAATTTTTTATTTTTATTTTTATTTTGCATCTGCTGACTGTCAGGGCTAGATTTAAGGGTTAATTACGCGTCAGGCCCTAGTAATATTTTTAACTAGTCTTCTCCAACGAGCGAGCTAATCTTCAAGCTCGATTTCCGCCTATAATCTCGACATTCGTGAGCAGACGAGGTCCGACCCTGACCCGTCGTCGTAGTAGAGCTCGAAGGAGGCCACAGGCGAGGCGACAGGCTGCCGGAGCTGAACTTAATTTTTTTGTTTTTCCAAATCATTTAGCGACGTATGACACATCTCTTCTAGTAAATAACAAATCGTCACACAAAAATACCACATCCTACATTAGAAATAACGATCCATATATTGTTAATAATACAGTCTGTATACAACCAATAGATCGGGAGAAAAGAACGAAATCACAAAACGACACTAAAAAACAGATGAAAACTGCATAAATCACGTCGTTATTGACTCGATAAGGTAAAATAGACCTCAATTTCTCATGGATACCTCGAATTTATACCGATTAATTGCAAGAAACGGATATTTTATTTTCCCTAAATCGTGTAAAAAAGAAATACTTATAACATAGAAAAAAATAATAAATATCTTATGGTTAATAACAAATGTTGACTTAAAAGTAACACGTCGCTGAAAGGTAATAACGCCTTGTTTGTCGTATATAACACATTCTGTATACAACCAATGGATCGGGAGAAAAAGAACGAAAATCACAAACGACACTAAAAAACAGATCAAAACTGCATAAATCACATCGTTATTGACTCAATAAGGTCAAATAGATCTCAATTTCTCATGGGTACCTCGAATTTATACTGATTAGTTGCAAGAAACGGATATTATATTTTTCCTAAATCGTGTAAAAAGAAATACTTATAATATAGCAAAAAATAACAAATGTCTTATAGTAACAAATTTTGACTTAAAAGTAACACGTCGCTGAAAGGTAATAACGCATTGTTTGTCGTAAATAACACATTCTGTATACAAGTAATGGATCGAAAGGAAGAAAACGAAAATCACAAACGACTCTAAAAAACAGATGAAAACTGCATAAATCACGTCGTTATTGAATCAATATCATAATGAATCCAACATGACATGTCGAATCGTTTGGACGGGTCAATCGAATTATTTTGTGCTCGATTCAGTGTAAGAAAAATGAGTTCGAAAAAAATTCTGTTGATAACGTTTTGCAATAACAAAGTAACACAATATTATTGAAAAATAACGTTTCTGTTTTCTAAAGTAACAATATGCTGTAATTGTGTAACATAAACTGAAGCAAAAATATCGCTTCATATTTAGACCAAAAAAGCACGTCATGAGTTTCGCTGGAAAAAATAAAGCAAAGGGTATTTTCGTCAAATTCTTTTTTTGGGTCCTTTACTCGAATTTTACAAAAAGTATGCCTCTTAAACTTATTCAATTTCTGACAGGGTCTGACGGGTAAATCAAAATATTAGGAGGGCCTGAAAAGAAATCTTCCCTTTGAGAGGTTTACGGAAGATTACAGCTGAGCCCATTGCCCTTACTGTCGTCGACAAACTCGGATTCATGTTAGAACACATCACTGTATCACAATCCACCTATACGATTTCTAATTTAATGTGTGAAAAAATTAAAGTCTAGCTTCAGGACAAGAAAAGCTGTTGGGATTTTTCAATGTACGCACGCAATACGCATTAATTATTTAATGGGCCAAGCAAAGTGCGTGTCTCTCTAGTCTCTAGTATGTGTATGAATCTTTTTCTCCGTTTATTTGAATTATACATTAAATAACTCACCTTATGATAACAGGAAATATTCCCCCAACGTTTACCCGCTGGACCAATTTAGTTCTCGATATTTCACATGGACCAATTTAGTCCTCAATGTTATCGAATTAGAACCAAATTGGTCTCCGCCGTTAGATGGCGTTAATTTGGATGAAGTTACATGCGATCGGTCATACTTAAAAAAATCATAAATTAACATTAAAAAAATGAACAACAATTGAAAAAAAAATTAACAAATAGAGTAAAAATTAAAAAAAAGAGAAAATTACTAATAAATTAAATAAATAATAAATTATAATCAAATAAAAAGAAAGAGGGAAAGAAAATATATTTAAAAAATAAATTAAACAAAGAAAAAATATAAGAGAATAATAAAAAATAACCAAGGAGAGCAGAGTAAAAATAAAAAATGATAAATAAAAATTCAAAATAAAATAGTAAAGAAAATAAAAAATATTTATTTATTAAAAACTAAATAAAAAAGAGAAATAAAATTAGAAAGGGTAGCCATTTATGCGCACACACGGCTGAGAATCTGCGACGACGTGAGGAGGGGACAGTCGAGCTCACAATCCAAGGCGGTTCTTTCCTCGGTCACACGAAGGAAAGCTCGGAAGCGACGTGTGACTACAAGACATCGTGATAAGAGAAGTTTTTATTATTTTACGTTTCCAATAATGATTGTGTTGAATACTAAGTTATTGTCATTTATTAATATGTGCGTTTAAGTTTATTGTGTGATTTAGGCCATGTGAGGTGAAATTATGAGTTCGTCTTAATGTTATTCGTATCATATTTTAATCGTATGAGTCGAGTTATGTGGTTTTATGTTTGAGTTTAATGCTTGCGTGTGTCTGATCAACATATGCACGATATTTGATTGGTTTATGAGACGGACAAAGTGATTAGACCGGTTAGAACGATAAAACCACATAACTCTATAGGTATTTATGTGTAGATACCCAAAAGTATTTGCAATTTTACTTTAAAAATAACACTTGTCAATCTATCGGTTTCTAAAATCGTCTGTGTTTTAAACTTTTTCTTGCGAAAAGTTGAATCTCCAGAGGACCAGAACCATTGAGATGCAGTAAAGCTACGGCTCCAAGCAAAACCCTAATTTCATTTTTCTTTTAAGCATCGTGGGATTACTCTATAGGGTGCCAGAAATTAACTATAGTGGATGAAATTTCGATACAAATGCCCGATTTATAGGTAGGCTTAGCTTGTTTTTCGAATTTTTAGTGCAGAATACTGATCGTTGAACTTGGTCTTTCCAATCTTGTGAGGCCTCGCTTGTCTTGGGTTGTCTTACATGGTGGTTGTAATAATCTGGTTTTAATTACTACACATTTTCTTTCGGACTTGTGAAGGTTTTAGTTGAAAGTTAGAAAAGGCGAGACGGGGAAGGAGCATGAGCTGATTCTATCATGTGCAATTTTGGGGGCGTTGTTCTCTGTTCTCAGTTCAGCTTCTTTTGCCATACTGTGGTTGGTAAAAATTGGCGTCCCTGGCGCATCTACAGGTTTATGCAATTAAGCGTTTTGAAAGACTTATATGGTTAATCTTCAAATTATTATGGTTTTTTTTAATTTGTGGTCTTGTGTTTGCCTACGTAGTGCTTCTTTATTTCTGGATTAAAATTGTTATATCATTGATATTAAGTGGGAGAATAAGTTTCTCGCAATTGTCTTGCATCATATGTTGACTGTTCCTAATGATGAGACTATGAAGGCATGATAACAGCTAAACTTGATGTTTCTATTACTTTCAGACCTCAGAGCGTGATTCATCAAGTCACAGAAGGTGCAAGTAATCTTGATTGCGTCCCAGATTTTTTCAATATCACCGTCTTGTTTTACTTTTGGAAATAAATAGAAGATTGATAAACTGTCTATTTAACAAGCTTTTAGATGACCCGGTCTTCAAACAAGCATATGATAACAGTGACATATTAATTGTTCATTGGACTTTTACACCCATATTATTGGCCTCCTGACTACGTCTGAGTTCACCTACAGTTATTATTGCCCGTCAGTTGGATCTTTGCTAGAAAATGGCCAGCTTTCGTAGATGGGCCTCATCTGGGAATTAGATGCGGCTGTATTTCACTCTTAGCATGGATGATTGTTGTCTCACCAGTTGTGGGGCTTACACTGTGGGGATGCTGGTTGATCACAATCTTAGGCCGAAATTTAGTTGGATTGGCTGTTATATTGCCTGGAGTTGCTCTACTTCTAGCATTTTACTCTGTTATGCTCTGGTGGAGAACACAATGGCAAAGCTCAAGTACGCGTTCCTCTACACACATCTCTTTGCAGGGCGTTTAGTATGCTTGCTTCTTGTTTGATTATAGCATAAAAATGCTACTTCTCAGGTTTTTTAAAACATTTGTATGCACTCTGTTAATGCATTGATTTTTGCGGAAAACTAAATCCAGATTTCATTTCTTGACGACGAACAATCTAGGACCTGTGATTTACATTGCATGTCTATACTCCTCTTTTGATTGGCAAGAACTAATTTTCTTAGTCCCATGATGCATTGATACGTACTGGACTTTAATATGTGTAAATCTGGACATTTCTTAGTGTCATCTGTAGTCTGTACCCATCTGTACCCATAACAGGTGCTAAAGATTTGTTGGATTAAGGGAATTGTGGGTCATAAAATGCTAAAAGTTCGTGATGATAATTGGTATTGTCCTCCCCTCCTCTTATTATGCAGTATACGAGCCATATGACTCATCTCTCTTGCTGGACAATCTCGTATCACCGAAAATTCTTGTTTTGCTCCTTGATCTATGTCTAAGCATTCAAGACGATTTAAGGCCCACAAATAAATTTTGTTGCTACTAACGAAGCTTCAGTGTCAGTCACCTACTATATATGCATTGCACACCCCATGGCTCGTGCTTCACACAGTTATCAGTCATTTCTGGGTTCACGTATGCCATAGTAGTTGAATGCTTTATGAGCAGTTATAGTAGAACAGAAAAAAAGGCAGATTTTCCATGATCTATGTGAGATTTACTTACTACGAGCTGACGCGTTGTCCGGCATCTCTACTCTAATACTTATGGTAAATCATGTGCAGGGGCTGTGGCTGTTGTTTTACTTGCTGTTGGATTACTTTGTACCTATCAACTTTGCGTCGTTTATAAGGCTGGTACAAGAGCATCCTAGCATTATTCGCCTTCTGGATTTTTCTTTGGTGTGTCTGCGAATTGCCTTAGCGATAAACATGCTCTTCATCTGCAGAATAGTTTTCAGTGGTAAGTCATTCCTTTGTTCTCTTTTTGTCATACATATTTTGTAACCTCTTTCTTATCAATATGCACAGGAAATGGGTTAGACATTGATGAATATGTGAGACAGGCGTATAAATTTGCTTACTCTGAGTTTGTTGAAGTGGGTCCTGTTACTTGTTTGTCAGAGCCTCCGGATCCCACTGAACTATATCCTCGACAGTCTAGGAGGCAAGTCTTGCTTTTCAATTTTCACGCCTGTGTTCATATCTGAACTTGCGTTGACTTTGTCTTTTTGCCTGGTGATTTGGTTAGTGACGTGAACCTATCTGAATGTACTACATATATATAGAATCTTCAACGAAATAAAGTTGTCCTGTCTGCCTCAGTTTTATGCTCATGAGTTGGCTTGTATTTCGCTCATGTAATTTGGCTGCTACAGGGCTTTGCACCTGGGGCTTCTCTATTCCGGTTCCCTTTTAGTTTTTGTTCGTATATTCAGTCCTATATGGCCTGACAGCCGAAGAATCTCAATGCCTTGGAGCAATTACATTGGCTGCTGTAATAATTCTCGGTATGTCTTTTATTTGCTTTATTTTATTACCTTTCTGTATGCCAGCTGCTAGCAGAGCTGGTTTAATCTCAGTATATTTTACTGCCAGATTGGAATTTGGGTGCATGTCTACATGGATTTAGTCTTCTTAAAAGTCGTGTTGCTGCACTGTTTGTTGCCACGCGTCTTTCTGATATGCTTTGGAGTCCATTACTGGTTTGTGTGCCATCCCGCTGACTGATATCGTATGCTCAGGTATTCTTTATCCAATTGACTTTTCTATTCACTGTGTATCATAGACACTGTATTAGCTATGCGCTGGTGGCGTCTGTTCTACTTGGTGCTGCTGTTTCACAACACTTGTCTATTACAAACCCATCGACTGCGAGAAGAGATGCGTTGCAGAGTACAGTAATTCGCCGGCGACAAGGCTTCCGTAGAAAAGAGCAAAATTGCTCATCCAGTTCGTCTGAAGGGTGTGGATCAAGTGTAAAACGGAGCAGTAGTGCAGATGCAGGCCACTTCAGTAGTGGTAGAGCGCCTTGCGCCGATGATGTTGAAGGAATCCATAGTTAAAAGAGTATGGACAGTGGGAGACCTAGTTTTCTGTTGCACAGTAGTTCTTGTCATCCAATAGTCCAAGAACCTGATGTTGGGCCTTCACATGTAAATAAAAGTTTTGACCATAGCAGAACTTTGGTAAAATGTTAGTAGACTCTTGAAAGCCATGGTGAAGAGTCGAGTACATCCATTTCTGTTAGTCAGAAACTTGGACTTGAATTTGGCGCTTTCGTTCCAACAGATGTTGAATTATCCTAGAATCTCGTCCATATTGAGAAAAGGAACAAGACATGGAGCCGTTGAACTGACCAATATATTGCAGGATAAGGGTTTAGATCCTAATTTTGCTGTGATGCTAAAGGAGAATGGTTTGGATCCTACAGTGGATTCCTATGATACTTGCATTACTTCAGAGAAGTAGTTTAGATGCTGATAGAGACCACTGTGACAACACAAACTTGACTGTTATGGAACCAAACAATGTTGATAATGTGCCTTCCAATCGAATTTCATTTTCGGAAGAGCTTAGGGTTTATGGATTGGAGAAATGGCTTCGACTCTCTAGACTGCTGTTGCAATACATAGTAGGTACCCCAGAGAGATCGTGGCTACTCTTCAGTTTTGTCTTTAGCATAGAGACAACCACTGTGGCCATTTTTGGCCAAGTACAAATGATTTGATCAACACTGCCCATCAACAGGTAACATTGCTGGAATAATTTTACTATATTTTATATTGCTTGTGACAATGATGACAACTTATTGTTGGTAACCCCTTTTGGCAGTTTGAATTTGGCATAGCGATGCTGCTTTTGTCTCCTGTTGTCTGGTCAGTAATGGCTTCCGTTAGATCTCTTCAATCAGAAGAGTTGCCCATGACTTCAAAACCGAGGAAGGTATGGTTATCATCAATACTGCATTATCATCAATACTGCATTATCTTGATGGATGGTCTTCGCAGATGGTTCCTTTAAATAATGATTCTCCTGTGTTTTTAAGATAGTTAAGACTATTCACAATTCAGTTGACGAAGTATTGCAAGCTATCATGCCTTTTGTGGCCCTTGTTGCTTAGCTTTATTCCTCACCGAGTATGACGTTTTGGTTTGAATTTTTTTGTTTTTCTTTTCACGAGGTGCGGCTTGTTCATACCAGTAATTGGTTTGGGTTTAGAGTTTAGGGTTTAGATTGACATGCATGAATTAATTTTATCTGAAAATGGTATGCAAAGTTATCTCATTGAGCAAAGCTATTTCCTCATTATTAAGCTCATACTTGACGGGCAAGTTAATTTTTTTTCTTTTATTAAGTTAAACATGGAACAACATCTACCCTATCGTAGCTAATTTAGCTGATTCTTAGTTCCTCAAATTATTTCCGTGATGTGTGTTTGGTTGATTTCCATGCAGATTCTTTATATAAATGTCATGTCTAGTATAATGTTTTCTGTACTGATGATCTGTTATGTGTTACAGCATGGATTCATTGCTTGGTTAGTGAGCACATGTTGGATTGCTGCTTTCGTTTTTGAGGTACAGTATTATATTTATACCTATTCAACATTTTGTACAAATTGTGTCGGTGCTTCCATTGGTGTGGTCATTACACAACATACATTTGAATTTCTTTTTTGAAAATTTTTGTGCAGCAAGTCATCAATTCTTCTGGGATTGTCATTGGCTGGCCCGTTGATGGTTGCATGTCTATCTTTTGGTATTCCGATATGGATTCGCAATGGTTATCAGTTCTGGATTTCTGGAAGCGGTAATGTGGGCCACATAGGAAATCATGGCGTCATTGGGAAGGAGGTCTGTTTCTCCACGAACCTAATGCTTTCTTACTTATCTTGTTGGGTGCTGTCGATGCGTGGCATTGTGCTTTATCACTGAACTGATTGGAGAGGCAATTGTATGAGGTCATCATTTTCACGCTGGCATATTTTATGCTCCTATCACCTATTAGGTTCCGTCCTCCGGGCTTTATCTTTAGCATGATTATCTTGTAATATCAACTTTAAACTTTGATGGGCTATTTCACATTATTTGTTTTCTGCATACTTGCCTGTTTTGTTCATCCCAGTTGTTTCTGCTGCGGAATTTAACTAGTTATCTGCTTGGATGGTTCCTATATATTTTTGGTGCAGGACCTTTCACTTACCGTATCTTCTCCATTTTTGAGTTATTTCTGATTATTGTTGATGGTTTATTCGAGTTGATTTAAAGTAATTATAGTGAATATGACAGAAATCACTAGGTGATGATGGTGGGATGTCAATTGCCGATTTTTTTGCAGAAATACCTGCATATCCTCTTTTAGTCTTCTACGAAATTTTTTTATTTGATTTTTGGCCCACCTGGCAATTTCTCTATGTGACTACAGCTATGGAGTTACCATGATTGTTTGTCAGGGTATTGTATTATTCCTATCTGTATCCTTGTTTGCTGGATCTGTGCTGGGTCTTGGTGGAATCATATCTGCAAAACCTTTGGATGATTTAAGATTCAAGGGATGGACTGGCAGTGAGAAATGTGTGTCAGCACCCTATATGTCTGCCACGTATATTATTGGGTGGGCAGTTGCTTCTGCAATTGCCTTGATAGTTACTGGTGTGCTGCCGATTGTGTCACGGTTTGCTACATATCGCTTTTCTCCCTCTTCTGCCACATGCATAGGATTATTTGCAGGTTGGTTACCTGTAGTCATTTGCTAGCTGTTTTTTCTTCTATTTTTCTACCAGAAGCTTTATTATCATTGCTCGTAGTCGTATCTTTTTGGTTCGGCCAGTACTCAGCTCTTATTTCCTCTTTGTAGCTGTTCTTGTGTCATTTTGTGGCACATCATTTATGAAGATTGTGAATTCGAGGAGTGACCAGGTCCCGACAAAGTCCGACTTTCTTGCTGCTTTACTTCCATTGATATGCATTCCGGCGATATTATCATTATGTTCCGGTTTACTCAAATGGTATGCTCTTATAGGAGTGTGATTTAAGCATCTGCTCTGCGTGATTAGATTATTATGTGTACTCATTTTCAGATATTGGTTCTTGACAACGAGCACATACTCTTGAAATAATGCAGGAAAAATGATAACTGGACATTTACTCGGGGTGCTTATATATTTATTTTTACTGGTCTTGTCTTGTTGCTTGGTGCAATATCGACTGTAATTGTCACAATTGAGCCATGGACTGTGAGTAACCATTTTGATGGAGTATTATACTTGTTGATCGATCGTATATAGTAATTTTACATTTACTTCGTGTTTTGGCAGATTGGTGCTGCATGCCTTTTGGTTGTTCTGCTTTTAGTTCTGGCAATTGGTGTCATTCACTACTAGGCTGCAAACAATTTTTACTTGACAAGGTTTCAGATGCTACTGGTTTGTTTTCTAGCTTTTCTTTTGGCGCTGGCAGCACTGTTAGTTGGCTGGCTTCAAGGTGATAGCGTCGCTTCCATGTTTATTGACTAAGTATAATAAGGTGATAAATCTTATTCCAGTTTCATTAATGTTTAATCCTCGGACATGTGAATCATGGTATATAACATTTAAAGTGGTCTTGTCATTTCAGATAAGGCTTTTGTTGGTGCATCTGTTGGTTACTTTGCATTCCTATTCTCATTGGCTGGAAGGGCGCTAACAGTGAGTAGAATTTGAGAAATCTATCATCTCACTGCTTTTATCAGTCAAGCCATGATTCAATGATGTTTTACATTGGGATGAGGATTGTAAAGACCCGAGGTCGCCGTGCTGCTTACAAATATCTACTTGCACGAATCTGTTTGTGGAACTGACTATGTGCATTCTCGAGAAAAATCTTATGAGATGGTCCTTGATCCTGATCCTAAGGGTTACACCATTGTGCCAAGCACAATACACCCTGGAGAAGAAGCTCCCTTTGTCCTGTCTGTCTTCACCAAATCATTTATAGTCCTTGAAGTATTATAGGTATCAATTATATCTCATTTGAACTCCACGAGCAGCGGTAGCTGGCAGATCTTTCTTGGCCATTTGCATCAATCCACCACACAGACAAATGTGCAGCTGCTGTTATGTGGTGATAAGCTCTGATAGGATGGTTACTCTTCTTCTTCAGCTACATCTTACTGCTTTTTATTCCCAATGGCTTGTGCTGATTTGATTTTGTTATAAACCTAGTGTGTTGTAGACTCGCAAGTCACTCACTGCATGGTGATGGCTTCTTTATCTGACAAGGTCATTTTACAGATGCTAATGGTGTACCACACATCGTTGATGGTGGAATGGCGTTTGATGCTTCGATAATGTGACAGAGGCTTGAGCTCTCGGGAGGATAATATCTATCTCTGCATATGAGTAGTATATGTTGAGATGATATAGGATGTAGATGTGTACATGAAGGGAAGATGTGAATGGTTGATGCGTGTATGATGTATTGACTCAACCGATTTTGAAGTTTCAGCTGTAATTTTGAAACTTTGAGATGTTGTTAATTCATATATTATTATATTTGTGCCTCCTCCCATCTTAATATCATATTTGGCTATGGAACATCGCGACTAAACAAGTTCTCGTGAAGTTTGCCCAAGTTGAGCTCTCAATTCAAGTAACATACGAGTATGCAGATATATGGATTGTTGGTTGATCAACCAGGGGAAAGATTTTATTTATTGCCTTGGCATGGGCGAGAAGTGATCCTTTCTTCTTTTTTAAGACATAAAAGCAATGGCAAATATAACGCTCCAGTTTCTCTCGCAATGTTGAAAACAAAAGGTGGATGTGGATTCATGTTTGTTAGTGCCGATGTACCATAAACCCGTCCCCAAAATTCTGAACTCCGAACCCTAAACTCTATACCTTAAACTCAACGTTGACCCGCCCTAAACATAATGCAAATCATGAACCCTAAACCCACAAACAGTAAACCCCAAATTCATACCATGTAATGCAAACTCTAGATCCAAAAAATGTAAAAACTTATTTCTTGACCAAGAACAAGAGACTTGTAAACTACTATTGATTTTATTTGACGCTGATTCTGCTCATTCAACAGTGGGTTTACCGAGGACAAAGCAAGTACCCCAGATTACCTCCTCCAAAAAAACAAAACCATATGAAAAACACAGAAACACAAGATGCAACCACCCAACAGAGAAAATGCAGCAATCTCGAAGTTGCCCCGTTTAGTAAACATTGGGGAGTCGAAATTCATTCCGAAAACTCCAGCTACAAGTGCTCCTATGGATATTGCTAACATTGCCAGTGACGCCCAAACTTCCAGTTTGCGGAGCTTCTCTTTTCTACGTTCTAGACGAAGATCTATGGAATATTCAGCTTCCTTTATTTCTTCGTGAACCTTAAAGATATAAACAAAATGAATAAATAAAATCAACAACATAACTGACACATATTTATGATTCTACATTGAAGATTAACAATGAAAAGGAAACTTACAAGGTATGTCTTTCGGCTAATCTTATCAAATAACAGAAAGAGCTCGTCGAGCTTCAGTTCTATGTCCCTTTTCGAGAATTCAAGTTGGGAAGTTCCTTGGTGGCCATGTAAGCACATTGCGAACAAATTGTTCATGGCGCGAATATCTTCCAAGACTTGTTTGATAGAGTCTTTAACTACATGAATTCGCTCTAGCAACTTATGAAGTTTGGTTTTCAGAGAACTAAGAATAATTTTTTCACAAGCCCTTCCGGCGATTTTGGCTAGGTATTCTTTGGATTGCTCGCAAAGATCATCCGAAGCAGAATTAAGTGACTCGAGAACCTCCAAAAGCGCCTTTTCAAGAATACGGATTGCAAATTTGTCTTCTTCGTTTGAACCCTTTCCTTTGTTTAGGGTTTCCTTCAGCCTACCAATACACGAATCTTGATCTGAGGGTTCGAAAAAGATGGCAACTTCTGAGGTTATTATAGCCCTTAGTAATTCCAAGCTAATAATAAGGGCATTTTCCCCGGCTGAAATGATATTAAAACCAATTAAAGAGATCAAATGAGTAATGAAAAGAGAAATCTACAAAGTGTAGTACCAATAATTCCATGAGTGTGTGACGAGAATATCGGTCCAAAATACCGCATATTATCTTCTGATATATGCGCAATCGCAGCAACCTCAAACCTATCAGTTTTCGATGTGCTAAGGCGACCATATTTATCAATTCTTGTCCAGGTGGGAAGGTTTTCATCCTCCAGCGGGGTCCCAAAAATGGTGGTACTTGAACTCATTCTTTCACTGTGAATAAGCAAAATCAGCGATTACAAATCTCCGTTCTTGGTCAAGAAAATGTTCGAAGTTATACATTTTTTCAGAAAGGAAGGGAAAAAAGATTCAACCGATAAAAGGAATTTCTGAATCATACGTGACCCTAAGAAATCTGCAGTTGAGTGACACAGTGACATTATCCATTACTCACCTGATTATGCGAGTTGCTTTCTTCAGAGGAGTTGCTGATGCGCGGATTTCCAAGCATTGATAGGTTTAAAGTGACGATGAGAGACTTGAGTCGAAAATGAGAAGAAATGTATTCATATTGTATTTATAATGTTCCGTTACACGCAATTATTGAATATGGTGCAGCTCCTGAACAGATTTACTCAAATCTAGACATTTGATTTCTTATAACTTATGTCATCATTAATTTAATAACATTTTTATTAATTTAAAGAGATATTAATATATTGATAAATTAATTTTTATTAATTAAAAGAAAATTTTTAATTCAACTATCTCTTAGTACATGCCAACGGCGGATTGAATTAAATGAGATCATATTACATATATTATACCATGTAAATCAAGAAATGTGACATGGTATTCGTGGCAACGCTGAATATTTTATAATCGTACTATTTTTAGCAAATTATCATTATATTTAATTGTAATATTTTATGAGTATTATTTAGAGTTTTGATGGGACATAATATTTATAAAGAGATTTTTTGAAAATTATTATTTATTATCTTATCAAATTGATGATATTTTATAAACACCTAAGTCGCGACCAGAAGATTTTATTTTTAGAAAATTTATTAATTTATAGAGTATTAATCTATGGAGGTTTTACGGTTATAAAAAATCCTCTTTTTTATTCGAAAGCATCATTTGAAATGAGGATTTAGGATTTTGGGATTTAGTTTTGGGGTATTGGTCTTGGGTTTGAGGTTTGTGGCTTCGGTACGTGGGGTATAGTATAGGATTTGGGGTTCAAGCAAAATTAGGATCTAAACCCTTATCCTGCAATAAATTGGTCAGTTCAACGTCTCCATGTCTTTGTTCTCCTTTTCTCAATATGGGCGAGATTCTAGGATAATTCAACTTCTGTTGGAACGAAAAGCGCCAAATTCAAGTCCAAGCAAGTTCTGACTAACAGAAATGGATGTACTCGACTCTCCACCATGGCTTTCAAGACCACTACTACAACATTTTACCAAAGTTTCTGCTATGGTCAAAACTTTTATTTTACATGTGAAGGCCCACAAACATCAGGTTCTTGGACTATTGGATGACAAGAACTACTGTGCAACAGAAAACTAGGTCTCCCACTGTCCATACTCTTTTAACTATGGATTCCTTCAACATCATCGGGCAAGGTGCTCTACCACTACTGAAGTGGCCTGCATCTGCACTACTGCTCCGTTTTACACTTGATCCACACCCTTCAGACGAACTGATGAGCATTTTGCTCTTTTCTACGGAAGCCTTTGTCGCCGGCGAATTACTGTACTCTGCAACGCATCTCTTCTCGCAGTCGATGGTTTGTAATAGACAGTGTTGTGAAACAGCAGCACCAAGTAGAACAGACGCCACCAGCGCGTAGCTAATACAGTGTCTATGATACACAGTGAATAGAAAAGTCAATTGGATAAAGAATACCTGAGCATACGATATCAGTCAGCGGGATGCACACAAACCAGTAATGGACTCCAAAGCATATCAGAAAGACGCGTGGCAACAAACAGTGCAGCAACACGACTTTTAAGAAGACTAAATCCATGTAGACATGCACCCAAATTCCAATCTGGCAGTAAATATACTGAGATTAAACCAGCTCTGCTAGCAGCTGCATACAGAAAGGTAATAAAATAAAGCAAATAAAAGACGATACCGAGATTATTACAGCAGCCGATGTAATTGCTCCAAGGCATTGAGATTCTTCGGCTGTCAGGCCATATAGGACTGAATATACGAACAAAAACTAAAAGGGAAACCGAATAGAGAAGCCCCAGGTGCAAAGCCCTGTAGCAGCCAAATTACATGAGCGAAATACAAGCCAACTCATGAGCATAAAACTGAGGCAGACAGGACAACTTTATTTCGTTGAAGATTTCTATATATATGTAGTACATTCAGATAGGTTCACGTCACTAACCAAATCACCAGCAAAAAGACAAAGTCAACGCAAGTTCAGATATGAACACAGGCGTGAAAAATGAAAAGCAAGACTTGCCTCCTAGACTGTCGAGGATATAGTTCAGTGGGATCCGGAGGTCTCTGACAAACAAGTAACAGGACCCACTTCAACAAACTCCAGTAAGCAAATTTAATACGCCTGTCTCACATATTCATCAATGTCTAACCATTTCCTGTGCATATTGATAAGAAGAGGTTACAAAATATGTATGACAAAAAGAGAACAAAGGAATGACTTACCATTGAAAACTATTCTGCAGATGAAGAGCATGTTTATCGCTAAGGCAATTCGCAGACACACCAAAGAAAAATCCAGAAGGCGAATAATGCTAGGATGCTCTTGTACCAGCCTTATAAACGACGAAAAAAAGTTGATAGGTACAAGTAATCCAACAGCAAGTAAAACAACAGCCACAGCCCCTGCACATGATTTACCATAAGTATTAGAGTAGAGATGCCGGACAACGCGTCAGCTCGTAGTAAGTAAATCTCACATAGATCATGGAAAATCTGCCTTTTTTTCTGTTCTACTATACTGCTCATAAAGCATTCAACTACTATGGCATACGTGAACCCAGAATGACTGATAACTGTGTGAAGCACGAGCCATGGGGTGTGCAATGCATATATACTAGGTGACTGACACTGAAGCTTCGTTAGTAGCAACGACATTTATTGTGGGCCTTAATCGTCTTGAACGCTTAGACATAGATCAAGGAGCAAAACAAGAATTTTCGTGATACGAGATTGTCCAGCAAGAGAGATGAGTCATATGGCTCGTATACTGCATAATAAGAGGAGGGGAGGACAATACCAATTACCATCACGAACTTTTAGCATTTTATGACCCACAATTCCCTTAATCCAACAAATCTTTAGCACCTGTTATGGGTACAGATGGGTACAGACTACAGATTACACTAAGAAATGTCCAGATTTACACATATTAAAGTCCATACGTATCAATGCATCATGGGACTAAGAAATTAGTTCTTGCCAATCAAAAGAGGAGTATAGACATGCAATGTAAATCACAGGTCCTAGATTGTTCGTCGTCAAGAAATGAATCTGGATTTAGTTTTCCGCAAAAATCAATGCATTAACAGAGTGCATACAAATGTTTTTAAAAACCTGAAAAGTAGCATTTTTATGCTATAATCAGACAAGAAGCAAGCATACTAAACGCCCTGCAAAGAGATGTGTGTAGAGGAAACGCGTACTTGAGCTTTGCCATTGTGTTCTCCACCAGAGCATAACAGAGTAAAATGCTAGAAGTAGAGCAACTCCAGGCAATATAACAGCCAATCCAACTAAATTACGGCCTAAGATTGTGATCAACCAGCATCCCCCCAGTGTAAGCCCACAACTGGTGAGACAACAATCATCCATGCTAAGAGTGAAATACAGCCGCATATAATTCCCAGGTGAGGCCCATCTACGAAAGCTGGCCATTTTCTAGCAAAGATCCAACTGACGGGCAATAATAACTGTAGGTGAACTCAGACGTAGTCAGGAGGCCAATAATGGGTGTAAAAGTCCAATGAACAATTAATATGTCACTGTTATCATATGCTTGTTTGAAGACCGGATCATCTAAAAGCTTGTTAAATAGACAGTTTATCAATCTTCTATTTATTTCCAAAGTAAAACAAGACGGTGATATTGAAAAAATCTGGGACGCAATCAAGATTACTTGCGCCTTCTGTGACTTGATGAATCACGCTCTGAGGTCTGAAAGTAATAGAAACATCAAGTTTAGCTGTTATCATGCCTTCATAGTCTCATCATTAGGAACAGTCAACATATGATGCAAGACAATTGCGAGAAACTTATTCTCCCACTTAATATCAATGATATAACAATTTTAATCCAGAAATAAAGAAGCACTACGTAGGCAAACACAAGACCACAATTTAAAACCATAATAATTTGAAGATTAACCATATAAGTCTTTCAAAACGCTTAATTGCATAAACCTGTAGATGCGCCAGGGACGCCAATTTACCACCACAGTATGGCAAAAGAAGCTGAACTGAGACAGAGAACAACGCCCCCAAAATTGCACATGATAGAATCACTCATGCTCCTTCCCCGTCTCGCCTTTTCTAACTTTCAACTAAAACCTTCACAAGTCCGAAAGAAAAAATGTGTAGTAATTAAAACCATTATTACAACCACCATGTAAGACAACCCAAGACAAGCGAGCCTCACAAGATTGGAAAGACCAAGTTCAACGATCAGTATTCTGCACTAAAATTCTAAAAACAAGCTAAGCCTACCTATAAATCGGGCATTTGTATCGAAATTTCATCCAATAAAGTTAATTTCTGGCACCCTATAGAGTAATCCCACGATGCTTAAAGAAAATGAAATTAGGGTTTTGCTTGGAGCCGTAGCTTTACTGCATCTCAATGTTCTGCTGGTCCTCTGAGAGATTCAACTTTTCGCAAGAAAAAGTTTAAAAACACAGACGATTTTAAAACCGATAGAATGACAAGTGTTATTTTTAAAGTAGAAATTGCAAGTTAACTTTTCGTATCTACAAATAAATACCTATTTGAATAAAAACCTACAGATCAGTTCCTATGTCAGAAATTTTTACAGATAGGTACCCGATTTAATTGTACCAGTCTCTTCAGTCACGCCGTACCTTCTTGTGTGTGTATTGTGTACCATAACACGTTGATATAGGGTATCTAAATGTGTTTGTATGGCGTACCTAATGTGTAAATAGGGCGTACCTAAATGTGCTAATACAACGTACCATTTTCTAAACGTATTACGTACCACAATACGTTGATATATGATACCCAAAATGTGTTGTACCAGCGACGGGGTACCTATCTGCAATAATTTATTCTGTTAGGTACATACAAAAAATGCTAACAGGGTACTAAATTACAAATTTTTTTTTACAGAGGGGATTATGTGTAAAGACCCCTTAACTTTTTAACAATGTTACAAAACTAAATAACTTTTTTCAAATTTTATTTTATTATTTTTATTTTCACCACAAAACTATTTAAAATAACAATCTCTCCTCTCAAGTCTCATTATTACAAATAAGCAATATTTTATTGATAATTGTATATTTAACCCCAATTAATCATTTTTCAATAAACATAAACTCAAGTTTCCCTTGTCTTGCACACGTCTCAAGCGCTGAAGAGAACCTTTTCAATCATTATCTTATCATAATTTATGCCACTATCCTTTTGGAGGTTGATCATAAACTGTGTGATTGCCAACTGTGATTTGCCACCCAATAAAATGTCACAATAACTGAATTCGACATTTCTGCAAATTGAAAACGAAATTTCAAAAACAAAGGCGGATTCGCGCACAAAAAAGGTCATTCTTAAAATAAAGTAAAATAAAATAAAATAAATAAAAGTTACATGGAGCAACATGGAGAAACCTAGCATGATAAAGGATGATCATGGTAACTTCAAAGGAACGTTCAAATGCTCTCTTATTCATATGATCTTCTTTATATTTTTAAGTAACTAAATAATGATAATAAAATAGATGAAAAGATTCTACTTGCTTAGACGTGTGAAAGGCAAATCAAACTTGATTTTATTTAAAATCTTTCAATTGAAAATGATTAAATTTACTTGGGGATTAAATATATATTATCAAAAACATTGCTTGTTGTAGTACGATAGTGAGGAATTGTAATTTTAAATAGTTTTGTGGTAAAAATAAAAATAATAATAATAAAAATTGAAAAGTTGTTTAGTTTTGCAAGATTGTTAAAAAGTCAACTATATTTGCACTTCTACTTTAAAAAATACTATTTTTACCATTATCTCGGAGGACCTCATCATAAACCCTCTGTATGAAAATTCCGAAACATAGCATGAAATTAGACTTGTTTTGCCAGCGAAACTAGTGAACTGAATAAATAAATCGCTTTCTGTTGAACAAGCGACTAAAGCGGATAATATGTATGATTTATATATGTAACAAGTAATCGTTTACTTGCTGCTGCTGCTTGGTGATAATTATGATTTCACTCATCCTTTTTCCCGAACTTTTTTTGGTTTTTAATTTCTTGGTTATATCGGAATTTATAGACCGAATTGGTCATTAGTTGAATAAAGACAACATAGAAACGTGTGAAAAAGATTTAGAACGTTACAGAAAGATCATATATTTATGTACATGTGTGTTTGTGTGCTGAACACTAAAAAACTTCTCTCAGTCTTGCACAGAAGGAAAGAACCACCAGCAACCTATGGAGTTGGGGCATTTCCGAGGGTTTGATCTCTGTGTATTTTGCAGGTTGACGAGCTTAACAATTCAAAGACATGTCTTCAAGACAACACCTGCATATGAGATTTGAACATACATTTCATGTTAGCCGAGAACTACAGATCTGAAATGACACAAAAAAAATGATCATTTTACCTACAAGAAAAGAGAACAAGCATGATTCCCAAGATGGTAGTCCTTCGAACAAGTAATATATAAGCGCGCCAACATCACCCTTTTGATTACTCAATAAAGCTTTACTACTAGTTGGAAAAAGCTCATTTTCACGGACATGGAGGTTTGATAAATCAATCTTTCAACACATCCATCATTAGGGTGCATAATATGATATAAGTAACTGATTCTTTATTTTAATGTAAAGCACTCAGGCGTGGATATAAAAAAACCTGATGCAAGGAAGGGTTGAAATGTTTGGACAACTGTAGCCCCTCTTAGTTGCTCGGCAGAGGGGACTGTTCATCTCCTCGGATTGTAATTGTAGGACACTCATTATTCACAGACAAGTTCCTCAATTGTTTGTGGTCATCTTTGAGTCCGTTACCACACTAATTGACATAGGATGGATGATGATTAATAATTCATCAAAGACGATCAGAAAACAATAGGTTCGATTTTCTATTCTACTTCTCGGTCGCTCTTCAACATCAACGAAACCGATGCCTCAAAGTCAAAACACGAATCAGCAGCCCATCAGTAGCAAATAGATAACAATTACCATTGTTTGACAAAAGAACAGGTTAAGTCGAGCTTGCACTCAGAAAGTAAACAGAAAAAATGAGATGGGCAAAGGGCCAAAACGCAATCACCTGAATTTACGACCGAGAATCGATTTGAGCTCGCGCGCTTCGAATCTTACCGCCTAATTCGCCGCTCGTACTTAATGAGCCGTTCCATGCCGCTCGCTCGATTGCATCTTCCTATGTAACAGAACTTTCAATCTGATGCTCGACGTTGATGGCAGCTGAGCATTAATATCCCCCAGGCGGAGCACCGCCGAAAAGCGCTTCGCCACTGCCTGAATCGTCATTTTCTTCCGGCGATGTGGAGTTTTCAAGGCTTTTGAAAACAGGTTATCTTAGCAATGTCGACCGCAAGGGTATATGGGTCTCAGCAAAACGGATCTCGGGCCGAATCCTTAACGTGTCGGGTCTTCAACCAATCCCATTGACTTTGTAGGCCCGATCTGAATTAATGCCAAATCCCCAGGCCCATTAGTAGAGTAGCATCATGGTAATTTAATGCAAAAATAAATTTAAATAATTTTGTTTATAATTAATAACTTAACCACCCTCTATAATCAACGGAGTCTCCGGGCTCGTTTGATACCCATGTGGGTATCACATGGGTATCACGTGGGTATTACACGAAATTCATTTATTAGCCTTGTTTAAACATACCCATCTCCCACGTGGTTATACCAATACACGTCTTCATCATGTCAATTTTGCCCTCGTCATTTCTCCAATTATTTCCAACAAACAAAAATCAAATTTCCAGACAATTTCATCACACTCTCGCACAGATCGAACTGACGGGGAAATCAAACTCTTGTGCCTAATTTGTTGTGCCATTCCATCAATTTCCTCCATCTCCCGGAGCCAAAGGTCGAA
>JAPQWV010003628.1:0-39223 GCA_027422505.1 Craterostigma plantagineum
TTTAGCTGTCCTCGTAGATTGGGGCTTATTGTATTTGTCCTTAGTTTTGGACTTAGTTTGTTATTTATAACAAGTATGTTTGCTATAAATAGATGTACAAACATTGAGCTTAATAAGAGTTAGTCAATTGATCCTAAAGGCTTGAAAATTCATTTCTAGAGAGAGAAAATTAGAAAACATTCTCTCACTACAAGGATTCTCTCTCGTGTTCTTCATAGAAAGGTTTTCTATCGAAATTCAATTTTCATAATTCTAATCGATTACCTTAGAATTCCTGCCCAGGATCGTAGAGTTGATAAACTAGGACCTAACACGGGGGAACCCGGAAAATTTTTGTTCCGCACCGTACCCGGGGACGTGGCGCCTTCGCGAGACACCGGGTAACCAACAATTTTAACATCATTTAAAAATTTACTAATGTACCTTAAACTATATGCAAACTATAAACTATGGGGAGTAGGATGAGAGCGTAGCCGGCCAACCTTGAATCCATGCTTTGTATGCAGATGCGTTCTAAGTCGCCTGTTAGATATCTACATCACTGTGAAACAACTAATCAGAGTATGATCGCAACTTGTTTATCCATAAACATATAATAAATGAAACTGTAATCATAAATCAATTTGTCTTCCGTAACTATCGTAACATCCTATTTCATATACCCATCTTTCTTTCATATAACCATTATCCATAAGATCCGTAGATCATTGCCATTCTATACATCCATCACATATCATTGTCCATATCAGATCGTAGATCAAAACCGTGAAATCCTTACAATCATATGTTCTTTCACATAACCGTCACTTAATCAAACATGAATTCCGTCACGTAACCATAGTCCACATATCCATTCATATGACCTATAAATCAATGCAGTTCTATATGATCATTTTCTTTCGATACTCCCGTTATAGACTGGCTAGACTCGTACTGTAGAGCCCGGTGGGCGCCCATGCATGTTACTCTGTAACCATTCTGTAATCCCCCGATTTGTGGGGACACATGTGTGCCTGTACAGGACTCTGTCATCCCCAGATTTGTAGGGACGTAACCATTGATTTCCGCCAATTTGTAAGGAAGTATGCCGTAGCATCCGTATCATCTGATGTCATAGCAGTCATAACGGTTTCTTCATTATTACGTGTATGCAAATGCTATGTCCATATTCTTGTCTCAGATATCGCATAAAATCTATCAAATCACATTTACCACATAAGAGCACATTACAGCAATAAGCCCAGTCAATCCATATAACACGTATATCATAGAATTATAAATCAATAAATTTATATGAACCATAAGCACATAAAACACATAGAAACGGAACACATTTGCATATCATACTCACAGTATGGCTTAAAGCCCGTTCTTTCTGCGACTTTGTCTCGCCTTTTTCAGAATTCGAACCTGTTAAATATATTGTTTAGTAAGCATGAGATCCCTACAATGATGATATACGTGATATGAAAGCTTGTTAAGCTTAATTTTGTCTCTGTTTATAACTCCCTTTGCCGTCTTTCTATCAATCGTTATATCTTATTTGCTAACAAAACTTTGCTATACCCGTCAACTAATGCACTTTCGAATATTCTTTCGAAATTCCTTTTGTGAATCACTCATAATTTCGAAAGTCATTTTAACCTGAAATTCAATTGCAAAACTATTCAATTTCGAGAACTTTTTAAGCTACGAAACTTCAATTCAATATAGAAAACTTTACTATAGCAAAGTTCTCTTGAAATTCTCCCTATTTCGATATTTCTTTTGAAAATCAGTTGGTTTCGAAATTCTTTTGTTTCAAAATTCTATTTAGTTTGAATTCTCATTGTTTCGTAAATTTACTTTTATTTCGGAATTCTTCTTGATTTCGATTTTCTTATTTTCTAAATAACTTAAATGTGAAATTGGATGAATTTCGAAATTCTATATGTATCTCGAAATCCTCTTTCAAAATTTACATTCAAAATTTATTAATTTCGAAATTCTTTTCCATTCTGACCCCACATGAGTTTTTCGAAACCTATTTTTTTTCGAAATAGGTTAATCCAACATAGTTTCTTTCGACATTCTATTTCGAAATTCCCCTAGATTTCGAATTCTTTTTACAATTGCAAATAACATTTCTAAAACCCTACTTAGAAGTACATTTCGAAATTCTTCTAATTCATTTCGAAAATCTCTTGTTCACTTCAAAAATCACTTTTAAAACTTTATTCCAGACTTTCGAATGTTTTCAAAATCTTAAAACACGTATTAATTCTTCTTTCGAAATTATATAATTGCATAAACCTATTCTTTCGAAAATAATCTCGAAAGATTTTACGAACTATTTTCCAAAATCTCTTTCAAAATTTCTTTCAAAATTCCTTTCAAAATCTTACACAATTAACCTATCTTTCGAAAAAACATCTTTACTTCTAATCTATCGAAATCATTAAAATTCCCAAGAACAAAATCATCTAAATTCATATCAATCCCCTTCGAATTTTAAACCCGAACAGGGAAAACGGTACACTTAAAAAAACATTTTTCTTTCAAAACTTTGGAACTTTCGATCAAACCTATAATTTATAAAGAACATAAAAAACTCCCTATAAACTTCAAACTCCTTTATTCCATCGAACATCAATCTTAAATATAACATGAAGAAATATGAACTTCATGCGTGCTAACACCTTAACCATGTCAAACCCTAACTTAAAACATGAATTAACACATTAAAGTCAGGATAAGAATTATACCCTCCTTAGCTTGATTTGATCACTGTATGAGTTTTCCTTCTACTTAGCTTCACGAGTTCCTCTCCAAATATAGAATTATTATTCTTTCTTCTTTATACTATAGTTTGCGTGAAACCTTATACAAATGACATCGATTTGCTTTATTTATGCTAATCTCACATCTATTATTTTATTATTATTCTATTCCCTCCTAACTAAGTTTTCGTCATGAGACTTCAAGAACTTCTAATTTATGGAAACTTTTGATACCGAGAATTATAATTCTCGTAATTTACATTGCGAAAATCAATTTTGCAATTCACCCCTTATTTCAAAATTATACATAACAAACCCTAAGTTTTGAAATTCTCTATTCCCTTAGGTTTCGAATTTCTCTTTTTTTCCACGTTTGGAAATTCCTTTCTTAGTTTGTATTAACCATAGCTTTATATTATTTAAGTATTTCTTTTCATTAAGAATTTCGATATCCACTATTGAGGGATTTCGAAATCCTTTCGAAATTCTCTAAGTTAGAGTTATCAATTTCGAAATTCATCCTTTATCTAGGTTTCAAATTTCTCTTTAACTTAGCCTTTCCAATTTCTTCTAATTCCGAAACCTACCCAAGAAACCCTCATATTTCGAATTTCTCTCTTTTCTTAGTTTCAAAATTCTTTCCACTCCTAAGTTAAGATTTTCGAAACCCTTCACAATTGAGTTTCGAAATTCTCTCAAATTTCAAACTTAACCTTATTTGAAACCCTTAGTTAACCTCATACTACTTTCGAATTTCATTACTCACAACTTGCTCTATTTTGAAATTACATTCACTATCCTTAATTATCTTTCAGAATTTACTCTTTCAAGAATTTCTAATTTTCATAATACCATCTATCGAAAATCGAACTTCTCACAAATCATAATACTCCCTTTCTTGCTATTACTAGTACCATCTAGGTTTATATCGTAAAATTCATTATATAATGCATAAACTCGTATAATGTATGAAATCATATGTGACTTTGGTTTCGGTTCTTGACATTAAAAGACAGCAAAGACGAACGAGTAAATGTGTTCTCTCAATACGAACTAATCACTGAAGAACGCGTTCGACTATATAAGAAAGTCAAAGAATTAGAGGATCTTTTCACCAAAGAGGTCAAACTGATCGAACCATCTTTCTCAACCAACCTAAAGAGGTGGACTCTATGATCCCCGTGAAGGATTGGGATTTCAACTCCCCACTAACCCGAAGAAAGATGAAGTACTTCCTCTTTACAACATTAAACGCTTTAGGTTGAGCTTTGAAAACCTAATGCCCTTCGTAGGATCAACTGAGGTGACCGAATCGGACGAACCGAAACGGAGGAATAAAGAATTGGCCCAAAGTGCGTGTAACTATACAGAACTTAATAATAGCTAGAAAACTGAAAGGACAACGCTCTCTGATGATTACATGTCACCATTTGGCCCTGAACATTCAGGAAAACACCAAAGAACAGGCTAAACCCATTTACTCATCTATTTACATTCCAGAAATTATTCGCAAAATAGGCAACTTAACAGCCTCTCTGGAATCAGAAAAGAAAACCCATGCAGAAGAAAAGACTATTTTGTTAAGCAAAATTTACACTCTTGAAACTTTCCTGATGCTTACAAACTTTCCACCCCTCGTCCTGTTCCCGAACCCTTTACATGTAAATGCAAGCAAATTACAAGGAAAACTCCTTTATCTCACACTAACTTTGTATCGCATGTACACACAGACAAGGCGTGAGTTCTAGGGAAACAAGAAGGTTAGATCTGGCTCAGCGAAGAAAACAACAGTCCCTGATAAAAAGAAGAAACCAGCCCCAAACCTTACTTCTCATGTTTTTAATTCCTTTACATTTTCAAAGTGACTTCTGTAATGTCGCAGATCGTGTTTCCTTATTTTATGCTCAGAAATCTAAATATCGTTATGTAAACAATGATGTATTTCCACATCCTCATAGTGATCTATTAAAAAAAAGCTCCCACGCTGGATAGCTCTCGTCCTAAAGGTGCATCTCCCAAGCTCAACAATCATACTCTCAAAACTATGAAAAAGAAATACACCACATCCAAATTCAAGCAAAATAAGAAGTTAAGTCAAAGACAAATCTGGATTCCAAAATCTCAACTGCATCCCATAGAAATTGTCGTGTCTGGGTTCTTAAGTCAGTCTCTCCACAAACTGACAAAGAATTCAATCTAACAACAACTACGTTAGATTCCTCACATGCGATCAAAGAAGGGCCCATCTTTAAATGGGTACCTAAGCTTACTTGATTTGTTTCGTAGGTCCGTCATGTGTGGTACTTAGATTCAGGTTGCACCCATGCTAGAACGGGTGATCTCATCCATGACAGACTAACCATCAATGGAGTCTCTACGTCGAATGACTAAGCTACAATCTATTCAGCATTGGACGCTTCTGTGATAAAGGCTACAAGGTGAATTTTAAGATAACAAATGTAGCGTCACCGATAACAATGGAAGAGAACTACTCACTGGCCACCGAGACGAATCTCTACTCTATTGACCTCAAGACTGTCCGACCGACGTGTCTCATCTCGCGTGCCTCCCTACATCAGAACGATCTCTGGCATTAGCCACCCTCTCATCTCAATTTCAAAGACTTGAACAAACTGCAATCAGAAAATTTGGTCAAAGGACTTCCATTGTTCAGATATCACAAAGAGCATCTCTGCTCGGGTGTGAAATGGAAAGATAAGGAAAGCATCCCACCGAATTAAACATATTGCTTCAACCTACAAACCTGTCGAACTCATTCACATGGATCTGTGTGGACCTATGCGCACTCAGACCATCAATTGGCGGAGATATGTATTGGTTATTGTGGATGATTTCACACACGCTACACATGGACCAAATTTCTCAGAACCAGGATGAAACCCCAGGTCTAATCATTGAGTTTATCAAAGCCGCACAAAACCTCTACCAACTAAGTGTCCAAATCATCAGAACTGACAATGGGACTGAATTCAATAACAAAAAGCTCAGCGACTTCTATGCGTCACTGGAATCACCCAGCAGTTCGCAGCAGCAAAAAGCACCCCAACAAAATGGCGTAGTTGCGCGCAAGAACAGGACCTTAGTTGAAGCAAATCGAACACTCCTCATTCAATCTGGATTACCTCACTTCTTGTGGGCTGAAGCACTTAACACAGCTTGTTTCACTCAGAATCGTGCCTCACTTCACAAGAGGTTCAACAGAACTCCCTATTAGTTGATCAATCGCAGAGTGCCAGATGTCTCTTTTTTGAGAGTTTTCGATACAAGTGCTACGTGGAAATGATCGTGAATATAGAGGCAAACTTGACCCAAAAGCGTTTGAAGGGATACTGGTGGGATAGTCAACAACCCCCATAGCCTATCGAGTATATCTCAAAGAGAAAAGATCAATCATAGAAGCATTAACGTAACATTTGATGAAGTAGACCGAATGTATAAATCAGTCCAGAACCCGGACTCCTACGAGAGATGACTAAAGATCAACCAAGCACCTCTTCGGTGGGCAAACCTTCAAATACCAATACACTGAGCGATATGGAACTCGATCTTTTATTTGAGGATCTCTTTTCAAGACCACCGCCACCCACTGCTCCAACAACTTCTGCAGCACCTAGCATTGATGATTCTACAACACCTAGCAGTGATGATTCTGCAGCACATAGCAATGATAATTCTCCTCCCACGTTGGAAAATCTCCACATTGATGACATCAGTGAACTTCCGACTGATACTAAGATCATCTCTAGCTCAGAAGCAGACACACCTCAGTCCACTGATTCGACAATAGAAATCTCTTCAGGAGAGTCAGTACTACA
Organism: Craterostigma plantagineum; assembly: GCA_027422505.1. NCBI lineage: Eukaryota > Viridiplantae > Streptophyta > Magnoliopsida > Lamiales > Linderniaceae > Craterostigma > Craterostigma plantagineum. Next base: position 6,596 of record JAPQWV010003628.1, read on the forward strand.
CCAACCTGTAGAACCTATGGAACAATAGGCTGTTCAAAGCGACGAAACAATGACGGATACCGATGTAGCTGAGTCATCACAACCTCATACAAGAAATTGGACCCGTGCACACCCAAACTCACAGATAATTGGCGATCCGTCCACTGGCATAACAACTCGAGCCTCAACGATAAACGAAAGCCTTTACTCCTGTTTTCTCAGTCAAAAGAGCCTAGCAAAGTAGCTGAAGCCCTTGCCGACGCAGATTGGATAATCGCAATGCGGGAGGAAATCAACCAGTTTGTAAGGCTGGAAGTCTGGAACTTAGTGCCTTGACCGGCTGGGAAAACCATCATAGGTACTAAATGGGTTTTTAAGAACAAAAAGGACGAGCAAGGAGTTGTGATTCGGAATAAAGCTAGGCTGGTAGCAATAGGATACAATCAACATGAAGGAATCGATTACGATGAGATTATGCTCCAGTCTCAAGAATTGAAGCCATCAGGATTTTCTAAGCTTTCACTGCACACAAGAACTTCACAGTTTACCAGATCGACGTTAAAACTACATTACTCAACGGAATCCTGAAGGGAAGAACTTTTTATATCTCAACCTGATGGTTTTGTGACCGAACAATTTCTCGACCATGTTTACCGGCTGAATAAAGCTCTCTATGGACTTAAACAAGCTCCCAGAGTCTGGTATGAGGGTCCTCTCGGATTTTCTCATTTCCTCCGGATTCACAAAAAGGAAGATCGATACGACTCTTTTCATTAAGAAGGACGGCTCAGTTATGTTAGTACAGATTTACACCGACGACATCATCTTTGGCTCGACGGACGCAAGACTGTGCAGAAACTTTGGAGATCTAATGAAGCAGAAATCCGAAATGAGTATGATGGGAGAACTAAGCTTCTTCTTAGGTCTCCAAGTTAAGCAGCTTCACGATGGAATCTTCATCTACCAATCCAAGTACATTCACGACATTTTCAAGAAGTACAACTTGGACAACTCCAATCCTGCCAGCACTCCTATGTCCGCTTCATGCAAGCTTGATGCAAATTCCTCACGAAAATCTGTCAACCAAACAATTTATCGAGGCATGATAGGATCTCTGCTCTATCTCACGTCCAGTCGACCTGACATCATGTTCGCCACGTGTCACTGTGCTCGCAAATGACTTAGTATCAAATCTCTAGTCCGTTATCACTACGTATCTTGCATAAATTCATTTCTTTTTCATTTTCAAGTCTCTTTACTAGTATGAAAAGTTATCTAATGCTTCATTCATATGTGAAAGGAATATCACCCATGTGTACCTAGAATAAACATCAACAATGACAAAGGCATATCTTTTAGCTCGCAGAGACATCGTCTGAACAGGACCAAAAAAGGTCGAGATGAAGTAGTTCCAGTGGTCTGGATGTGGATATCACATTCTTTCCCTTGACCGACGTTGGTCTGTTTACCCATTTGGCATGCCACGCACGTTTTGTCCTTGACGAACTTTATGTCAGGAACACCTCGTACCAGTGCATTGCTTGTAATGTGAGACAGTAGTTACATGTTAGCAATGTCCCAAGCATCTGTGTCATAACCAGGTGGTATCCTGTGTAACTGCTAAACATTGACATTGTGGTCAGTTATATCATCATGACTAATGCAGTAGATATTTCTATCTCTAGATGCACTAACTATAACCTTATTATCATTTCTAAAACACTTATCATTTTCTAAGGTTACTGAATGGCCTTTATCGCATAATTGACTAATGCTAATTAGGTATGTTCTAAATTCTTAACTAGCCATACGTCATCTATAGTAGTATGTAAAGTGTTACCGATAGTCCCAACTCCGATAGTCTAAGCTTTTGTGTTGTAGGCGTATGAGACATATCCTCATACGCTTTCACCGATACAAACTTATTGATATCACCCGTCATATGGTGGGAACACCCACTGTCGAGATACCACTTGTTTTTCTTGCTGGATTTTCTTCTTTGTACCTGCATGAATCAGTTTTGAGGTGCTTGTAGCGACCCTAGCCATTGCTACCTATTCTAGCGTATTCTTAAGTGCCTAACGATGCGTTAATTTAAAAAGCGTATGAATGAAATTTTTCCTTTTTCATAAAGGAAGTCACCCGTTACATGCTCAAAGGAATACATGAGTTCATATTTACATGCTAGCCCTAATTACATGGGACGTGTACACATACGCAGCAAAAGAGTCCTATGCGCCCGCCTTACAGGTCGTCATCCATGCACACACCACCCCCAAAAGACGCTCGGAAGCTTCAAAAGGATGCCTTGCCAGCTAGGCGATCACGTACCGTGTCCGCTCACACCTACAACACATAACGTAAGGGGTGAGCTGCCGTGGCTCAGTAAGCGGAGATTATGCATGAATGCACGTGACAACCCCCCTCAAAGGCAATCCACGCCGATGCACTTATAACTCATACTATCTTCACTCAGGGCCCTCGGCCAATCTTGCTATGCACCACAAATGAGCTCACGTCCATTAAAGACAAACACACAGCGATCCACGTCGGATGGCCATACCATAGGATGCATATCGATCCCCTAGGTCGCCATATGCATATCGTTCCCCTAGGTCGCCATATGTACCCGGTCGTCCCGACTGTCGGCGGTCGCTCACACTGGTAGCCCACACTGAGGTTGCCTACACCAGGGTTCCACCCTGTGTCGCTTATACCCTCAGGTCACACCCTCCACGTCGCCCCTCACCGCCACGGGCATTGCCCAATCATATCATAAGTACATCTGTACGGCCTTACCGCCACGGGCCGCGCCCAATCGTAACATAAGTACATATATACGGCCTTACTGCCAACGAGCATCGCCAAATCGTAATATATATAAGATACATACGGCCCTTTCGCCGACGAGCACTGTCCTAATAAAAAGTAGATACATATATATAATACGTATGCACGGCCGTCTCAGCCCTAGTATAAAATAATATATATATATACATATTTATATATATAATATACGGCCCTTTCGCCAACGGGCACTGCCCTAATATAAAATAAATATACATATAATATACGTATATATGTATATATATGTTATATATATCTATATATACGGCCCTTTCGTCAACGTGCACTGCCCTAATATAAAATAAATATATAATATATATAGCCCTTTTGCCAACGGGTCACTGCCCTAATGTAAAATAAATATATATATATGATATGTATACGGCCCTTTTGCCAACGGGCATTGCCCTATCATAACATAAATATACATATATATAACTACGACGCTCACCGCCACCCTGGTGACATAGTAGTTAGCCATGACTCAACAGCGTGTCGACAACAAATGCCCATATCGGCAAGTATCATTCGCTTTCAAGTGATACATCATATGCAGACTCATCTACACTTCCCTCCCACATATGATCGTGCATGCTCGTGAATATGCAATGTAAAAAGTCGCCAAATATACTTACCACGTAGAAATGTATCACTAATTCACGAAATCATGTAGTCATGGAAGCACGTAGTCACATACATCAGGCACATAGTCATGTACCGCTAGGCACATGCAAGTAAGTTATGTGTCGTAGGTGAATTTCCACTTACCTGTCGTCCGTGGATTAACTGCTACCTGATCTGGTGAGACTCCTAGATGTCGACCTTAGCATAAGAATAATTAGGTCAGTACCCTATCTAACTATCTGACTAGCTAAGGTCTCGAACTTCCTAGTGATTATTATATTCTTAATACTATATTTGAAGGATAATTACTTAAAAGAGTTTGTTAACTTTAATACATGAAAGTCCTATTGACTCGTGAATTTTTCGAACTCGTGACTCGTGTCATATCTTAAGTGTACTTCGTGAATTCTGACTCCCCATGGTTCGCGAAACTTTTATTTCGGCAAGTCTACTTTGCGAACTTATATAGTCCGCAAGGTTTAGTTTGCCAAGTTTTCCCTACTTCGCGAATTCCCTGAGCTCTAATTCGTGAAGTACCTCAATTCGCGAAGTGATGTTTCTCATAATTCGGCAAGAATCGCCAAGTCCTTTCGAATTCACGAACGTATATAGTTCGCCAAGTTGGATCACTTCGTGGCTTACTCTCCACTTCGCGAAACCCTTAGATTTTAACCTAGGATCATGACATATTAGACTCGTGAAATATCCTAGTTCAGAGTCTAACATTCTACCTATTTACGTCGCCAAGTAGCTAGGGTTCGCAAACTATCTGTAGTTCGCAAAGTAACTAGATTCGCCAACCTCCCATGCCTACTTCGCGAACTCTATCTATCACACCTCTTATAGATTCCGCGAATCGTATCACACGGCTCATGGTTCGCGAAGTTCATGAGTTCACCAAGTTCGACTTTCGCGAATCCGTTCCACTCATGTGCTTAGTAAACTTCTTGAATTCCCTTTCAATTCGCCAACTAGAGTCTGCGGCTTGCATGGGGTTCGCGAACTTCTCACGATTCGCGAAGCGCTCCATAGTCAATTCGCCAAACTCCTTTCTACCCACTTTGCGAACTCTATCTCTCGATTCGCGAACCTCATCACTCGGTTCCTACTTCGCGACTTGTTGGATCCGCGAACTTCTCATTTCGCGAACCCATGCAATAATGCCCCTAGGGTTCGCGATCCTCCTTTTATCAAGGATTCGGAAAACACGGTTCGGGAAACCCTTATTTCACAACCCCGATTCGCGAAGTCTCTAGGTTCGCCAACTTCGATTAATTCGCGACTGTTATTGGACTTCGCGACTTGCTCGACCCGCGAAACTCCCATTTCGCGAATTCATCAACTCACACATGCTTACTCACTTCGCAAACCGCGGCATGTAAAATTTATTGGATTCGTGAATCTCATTGGCCTAGAGTTCGTTACTTAGGGTTTGTAAATCTCACCCTTCACGACCTCTAACCTACAAAAACATCTTTTTGACCCGCAAACCCTCATACTATCGATCTAAGTGTACCTTTTTCTCAAGAACTCCATGAATACCACATGAACACTCAAACCTAAAATTCGAATTTAGTGAAGATCACTATTTTATGCATATTCCTAGCGTGCTAACTCTCTACGATGATAGATCTAAACATAGAACCTAAACTTGTAGCCAAAACGTAAAAAAAAAGGGTAAAATTTCATACCCCTTCAAATGCTTGAGTTCGACTTCTTCTTCCTCTCTTCCTTTGCTTTTTAGTGTGAGAGAAATGATCTTTAGATATATTTAAGTTTGCAAGGCGTTGGTCTCCCTTAATTTAAGGAACATGGTTTGTTGCCAAGGTTTATCTCTAGGGTTTTGGGCTTAAATTTGCATTCAATTTTAGCCCAATTGTAACCATTAGCCCAAATTCCTTATTCTTACTAATATTATTTCCTCTATTCATCTTTATTCTACATCTTCGAAAACCCCCTATGTTAGTCGTCACATAAACACGTAATTAAGTACACAAAATACATACAATCACGTATGCACATAATTAAGGCACAAAGTTCATATAGTCACATAAGACAAAATTCATATAATTCATATAAGCATATAATTAATGCACGAAATCTTCACATCCTCCTAAAACCTGTTTGGAAATTTATTTGTCATTTAGCTTACGGGGCTCGGGTTCTACATCCTCATCCATTAAAGAATTTCGCCCCCGAAATTCCGTCAGTTGGAACGATTCGGGTAACGATCGGTAGGAAAATCACCTGGTTATCCTCAAAGACAATTTTCGTAGAGGAAGGAGAACGTATTCGTCTGAGGATAAAATGAGGTTTTAACTAGAAAGGAAGAGTGGAGCTTGTCATTAACCCTTTTTGTCTCAGTTGATGACCTAGGATAAAAGCCATTCTCTCCTGATGATAGAAGTGCAGTTTGGAGTTCGGGAGATTCCCGTGGATGGTAGAAAGTAAAATAGAGACTGCTGAATTCGCGTGAAATTCAAGACCACTAGTCTTGCTAAATTTGTTCGGGAATTGAAAATCTTAGAGATTTCCGAACAAATAAGATTCTTGTGTTGATCTTTTCTGAACTAGCCCTTCTTTGTATAAATAAATCGTGGCAGAATGGCCCTAATCCATGATTCTGCGTTTCTCACATTCACACCCTCGGTTATTCTCAGAGAAGAACCGGATGGCAACCAGGGAAGGTCGTAAGTGGCAGGTCTATCGTAACGTAAGTTGTTTGGCGAAATGGTATCCTCGTCTTGACTCACCCTATTTTCGTCGAGTTCTCGAAAATCAAGGTTTTTCTCTAGGATTTATGCAGGCTCCTAACGTGCTAATTGTAGGGTATATTTCGAGTCTTAGTGGTCGTCCTATTTTCCTGTGTGGGAAGCGAAGTCCTACGAACAGTCCATAACCTACTCTCCCCCTTAAAACGATCTGCATATCCTTCATTTCTAGAGGTTTGAGGGAGAATGTCCACGTTGCGATAGGAGAGAAGAATATTCTACTTGGAATAGAAGGAACAGAAACAAGATTATAAAGGTTACTGTAGGGTCTCCCTTGTCGTTTTGGATCCTATCAGTGAATTCTTGATAGAGTAGGTGCGAGAATCGCTTAATATAATCGAACATGTATTGCCTTGACTAGCTAACGAGAGTAGCTAGAGTTCTGATTCGAGCAGAAATTGAAACATTATGAGCGCCCGTGACGTTTTCGTTACGCGACTCTAACACTGAACACGTATGCCCCACCGGGTGATTAGAATGATTGGGGTATGAGATTATACTCCGGTATTATGGGGTTTAGATGTATCGTGTTGGAAGAAGTGGAATGTGACTTCAACCTCGTATTCTAGTGGGAAAGAACATTTAACGAGGAAGGAACATGATTTTGACTGTGCATTGGTCAAAAGTAACTCTGGAGGACCATCGGGAAGTATATCGGGGTTATTGATAGCTGCTGGCACAATTTCGGTCAAGGACTGGGTAATTCTCCTATCTAATCACTTGCGCAAGAAGGGTGTGTTCGTTATGGCTCGATTGATCTTCAAGCCGTCATTCTAAGAAATGTTGGGTGCTTTACCAATACTTTATTACTCCGTGTTTGACCTTGATTGCAATTTGAGACCCTTGTCGATTAGTCTGTGCATTTTCGGGATCCCTGAAACATTGGAGCTTCTTGTGACCTTCTTGTCTCGTCCCACCTTCTGTCTTTCTCTTTCCTTTCTGAGTCTGGGAAGTTCGGGCCTCTTTCCTAGTAGGTTAGTAATATCTGTAAGAGTTGGAGGATTCCGCTCCGGGAATTCCTTTCCTACAACTCCTACGACGAGGATCTACGGTGTTCAGATGAACTTTGCTTGTTGATAAGATCATAGAGTAGACCTCTAAGTTCATCAACTTGGTCTTTGAGTTCACCGATCTGGTCCGACTGTTGTTGGACCAATCAATTCTCTAGACTCGCTAGTCATTCTTCAATTAGTGAAACAAAGAGGCACGTTATTAAAAGCACATAAGCATATCAAACATAACACTTACCGGCAAGGCGGCTTCCGCGCTTTGGGTATGGACGGTCTACAGAACCTGTAACTGAAGCTCTGATACCACCTGTAGCGACCCTAGCCATCGCTACCTATTCTAGCGTATTCTTAAGTGCCTAACGATGCATTAATTTAAAAAGCGTGTGAAAATGCATATGAAATTTCTCCTTTTTCATAAAGGAAGTCGTCCGTTACATGCTCAAAGGAATACATGAGTTCATATTTACATGCTAGTCCTTATTACATGGAACGTGTACACATACGCAGCAAAAGAGTCATATACGCCCGGCCTCACAGGTCGTCATCCATGCACACACCACCCCCAAAAGACGCTCGGAAGCTTCAAAGGATGCCTTGCAGCTAGGCAATCACGTCCCGTGTCCGCTCACATCTACAACACATAACGTAAGGGGTGAGCCGTCGTGGCTCAGTAAGCGGAAATTATGCATGAATGCACGTGACAACCCCCGCAAAGGCAATCCATGCCGATGCACTTATAACTCGTACTATCTTCACTCAGGGCCCTCGGCCAATCTTATTATGCACCAGAAATGAGCTCACGTCCCTCAAGGACAAACACGACAGCGATCCACGCTGGATAGCCATACCCTAGGATGCATATCGTTCCCGTAGGTCGCCATATGTACTAGGGCGTCCCCGACTGCCGGTGGTCGCTCACCTGGTTGCCCACGCTGAGGTTGCCTACACCAGGTTCCACCTTGTGTCGCTTATACCCTCAGGTCGCACCCCCACGTCTCCCCTTACCGCAACTGGCATCGCCCAATCATATCATAAGTACATCTTTACGGCCTTACCGCCAACGGCCTCGCCCAATCATAACATAAGTACATATATACGGCCTTACTACCAACGGGCATTGCCCAATCATAATATATATCAGACAAATACGGCCATTTCGCCGACGAGCACTGCCCTAATATAAAGTAGATACATATATATATCGTTGCCGAAAGGGCCGTACTATATATATAAATTATATATGTATTTATTTTATATTAGGGCAGTGCCTGTTGGTGAAAGGGCCGTATATATATATATATTTATTTATTTATTTATTTTATATTAGGGCAGAGAGACCCGGTGGTGAAATGGCCGTATATATAATTATATATATTTTATTTTATATTAGGGCTGAGATGACCGTAATCGTCCACGTCAGACTGGATATCCGAATCCGTATACCCTTCCACTTCCACTTCTCCATTACCATAGGCCAGCATCATATCCTAGTCCGTCTGACGTACTTAAGGATAGTCTTGATTGCTGTCCAATGTTCCTTACCAGTGTCAGCCTGAAACCGACTGACTACTCTCACAGCGTACGCCGAGTCAGGTTGCGTGTAAAACATCGGATACATCAAGCTACCCACTGCGGATGCATAGGGGATTCCATTCATCTATTTCCGCTCCAACTGACTTTGAGGGCTCATAGCCTTGGAAAGGTGAATCACATGTCGCATAGGCAGGAACATTTTCGTAGAGTGTCTATATTATCGCTTCAGGGCCTTCTCTAAGTAAAGGGCTTGGGAGAGTCCTAACATATGATTCGTTCAATCTCTATAAAGGCGAATACCTAAGATGTAGGTAGCTTCCCCAAGTCTTTCAGGGAGAATTCAGTCGAAAGCCACGCTTTCACCATCGAGAGCATTCCAATATCATTTCCTACAAAAGGATGTCGTCCACGTACAATACGAGGAAAATATATTTTGCTCCCACTGCTTTTCTTGTAGATGCAAGGTTCGTCTTCATTCTTCAAGAATCCGTGGCCCTTGATCACTTCATCGAACCGAGATTCCAGCTTCTGGAGGCTTGTTTTAAGTCCATAAATGGACTTGTTCAGTCTGCACACCTACGAGCATCTCCTTGCGATGTAAAACCCTTGGGCTGCTCCATATTATTTCCTCCTTGTGGTATCCATTTAGGAACGCAGTTTTCACATCCGTCTGCCAGATCCCATAGTCATAGTGCGCAGCTATCGCAAGCAATGTTCGAATCGACTTCATCATAGCGACAGACGAAAGGTCTCCTCATAGTCATTGCCCTCTTTTTTATTGTACCCTTTCGCCACAAGCCTTGCTTTGTATGTATCGACCAATCCATCCGATCCAATCTTTCCTTGTAGATCCATTTACACCCAATGGTCTAAAACCATCTGGGAGGTCTAGTAGAGTCTAGACTTGGTTTTCGTGCATAAAATCATTTCGGCTTGCATAGCTATAAGCCATTTCTCCGAATCTTTATCCCTGATTGCTGGTCATAGGTAGTGGGATCGTCTCTGACGTTCCCTTCCATCGTAGCTGTAGACCTTTTTGGTCCAAGTGATTACTAGAGTTTTGATTATTCAAAGTAATATGTAAATTGGGGGTACAAATTAGAAACCTGATATGCGTGTAGTGTGATGTTTAAGTATGTGAAAATGTTCGATTAAGCGCTTACATGTGATTAAACTATTAAGAAAATTGAATTTGTGACATTCCATTGTGACTTGTGACATTTCGTATGATATGACCTGGTAATTGCTATATGTTTTTGCTGTTGTGCTTTACATGGGAATGCTAGCTATATGGCTTGGAAATCTGATAAAATTATTTGCTCTGATCATATGTCGCGTGCTGTGATACTTAAACATGCTACGTGCGTAAATGGATTCATATCGAGTGTACTCATAAGCTTAAGATAGGCATTAATTACTTGTCATCATCAAAAAGGGGGAGATTGTAGACCTTTTGGTCCAAATGATTATGAGAGTTTTGATTATTCCAAGTAATTATGTAAATTGGGGGGTACAAATTAGAAAACTCGATATGCATGTTGTGTGATGTTTAAGTATGTGAAAATGTTCGATTAAGCGCCTAATGTGATTAAACTGTTAAGAAAATCGAATTTGTGCATCTTGTGCTAACTGGAATATTTATGTGATCACCTGATTATGAACGTTTTTGTATGAATGGAATCTCATTGCGTGCTATATATGGAAAAATATTATGCTGAGTGATATTGAACTGTCTGCGAGAGTTATTTTAGGAAGAAATACATTGTGATCACCGGATATGAATGTGTGCTATATATGGAAAAGATATTCTGATTAAACGTGATTGAGTTATTTTGGAAACGAATATCGATGTGATCACCTGGATATGAAATGACTATGTTGGTATATATGGAAAGGATTTTCTGATTAAGTGCTTACATGTGATTGATCTATTTTAGGAAAGAATAATAATATATCTGTTTGAGTGCTATCTTATTTGACTCTTTAATCAGTGTCATGATCGATCTTTCCTTATGCGACTTAGGATTTATATTTTGGAAAGTGATTAATTGATTGGGCTTATATGTGGTAAGATGCTGATTGAGTCTATTTATTGAATGTGCTTAAATAGGATGAAATCACCATACATGGAAAGTATGCTTTGCATTATAACTCAGTAAATCAAATCTTTCTCTGTGCGAATTGCTATCATATTTTGGGAACGAAATCAGCTGATTGAGCTTACCGTTGATAATATGCTGAGTGGAATTATATATGGAATATGCTAACAGACTGATGAGATTACCGTGGAATGAAAGTAAGACTGTGGTATTTATGGTAAGAATTCATGTTGACCGTTGAGCGTAATTGGTTTATTCTTGGCATGATTTATCGAGTTAATGCACGTGATAATTGAGCTGTCTCTTGCATATTTTCGTGCTTAACTTTCCTTGTGAAGTGTAGAAGCGATTATTGGGACTATATAGAAAAAACACTTCACGTTGATGGGTACCAACGAACACACAAGCAAACGAATCCCTTAGAGTTTGGAGCTGAAATTTTCGATTCATTAGTAGTTTGTGTTAAGCTTTCATTTGCGATTTACGTACTCTTTGAGCGACCTTTAGCAACATCCTACCTAAACCTTGTCTTCGGACGTGTTATGTCTTCGGACGTATTGAACGCACAAAGAAGCACGGTTGTAGTCTTTCGCATGTGGAGGGATGAATTTGGTGGATTCGGTGGCCCTTCAGTAGCCAGCTGCATCCAGTCGGGGAATTGGTTGCCTGGGTTAACGACGTGGATCGAAACTTGGTGTGCGACAGCCTAGGTGGAGGTCTAGTTTTCAAAGTGCTTCGGTTGTGTAAGGGTCAATCATTTTGTAACCAGAACTGGTAATACCTAGTGATTGATTGGAACTCTTGGGGAGATCACACCTCAAGGACATGATTAAACCCCAATTGGGGATATAACCTGTGTAAAAATCTCGTCTCACTTTACTTTCTGCTATTTATTTTTCTGTGAGACAAACCCGGAACGCGTGCAAATAACTACGTGGTATCGCTGAATTTCTAAAATAACTTGATATTTTGAAACAGGGTTAGGGAGATAATTTAATACTCGTACTGCTTTCTGGAAAATAACATACTCTACAAATATCTTCTAAAGAAAAGTATTTTTCAAGAAGAACAAGCCAAATTTGTTTATAGCCTAATCACCCCCCCCCCCTCTTAGGCATATTTATACTTCGTTTGGTATCAGAGCCAGGTTACTCAACGAAAGGGCTAACACGCCTGAGTTAAGATCTAATGGATTTTTCAAGTGATGTTTTTGCAGAGGGTCAATCCCACTCTAGGCCACCTCTCTCGATGGAATGAACTACGCAGTGTGGAAGAATCGTATGATCGAGTTTCTGATTGCTGTCGACTATGATCTTTGGGAGACAATCATCAATGGACCATACACGGCTAACAAACCGATGGAACCCTAAAGGACGCTAAATATTACAGTGCTAATGACAAGAAGGGAATCACGCGAAACGCCAAGGCGAAAAACATGCTCGCATGCGCACCACACGGGAAGAATACATTCGGGTTAGTTCCTGCTCATCGCAAAGGCCCACGTGGGATATGCTCCAAGTTACTCATGAAGGAAGTCAACGAGTTGGCAAGAAAGACTGGCCCTGCTCACTCATCAGTACGAATTGTTCTCGATGGAATCTGACGAGAATATAAGCCAGATGTATGCTAGATTCATGGGAATCATCAACCAAATGTTTTCTCTCGGCAAGAAGATTCCTGATAGTGAACAAGTGAGAAAGATACTGAGATCACTGCCGCGAGAGTGGAATACCAAAGTTACTGCCATCTATGAAGCAAAGAATCTAGAAGCACTTAGCATCTCCGAACTGATTGGATCTCTTATATCCTACATGATGATTCAACATCAATGATGAGAAGTCGCAGAACAAAAATCAGAAGTCCATTGCATTCAAATCCATCCAAGAAGATCTGATTCTGATGACGAAGAAGAAGACTTGATGAGCGATCTAGCCATGCTCACAAAAAGATTTGAAAATTTCCAACAGAAAAAAAAAATTCAAAGGGAACTTCAACAAATTTCAGAACAAAAGCAAAGGAATATCCACGTCTGGAAAGAAAGTTCAGAAATGCTTCCGATGAAACAAACCAGGCCATTATGCACATGAATGCCACCAACCAACAATGAGAAACCAAGGAAACAGAAGGCTATGGTGACTGAATCAAATAACTCCGAACCAGAAAAAAGCGAGGATGAGGATCACGCTTACATGGCTGACGAGGATCAGGGTATCTCGTTCTTCCTCCATTGAGAAAATTCATATACTAAACAATTTATATAACAACTGTGTGAATTACTTCAAAATGCAGAGAGAAGATTAAGTCGCTAATTCCTTAAATAGCAAACTGATAAACAGCGAGATGATTAGCTAAGGAAAAACATGAGGCTGACCTAGAGATCTCACTTTGAAGAGAGAGTTAGTTACTGCTGAGAAAGAGAGATTCCATGTGACTGTGAGAAATTGAAAAGGAAAACAGTGTCTTATCTAGAGATATCGTAGAACTTAGGAATTTCTTAGATAGGGAAAACAGAAAGTTGATAGACTCCTTGAGGGTATGCAGAACCTAGATATGCTGTTAAGCACTCCTAGGAATATTGGTAGGTCAGGTATAGGTTATTCCACCGAAGTAAAGCATGCTAAACATTCTGTGCCTAAGCTTAATTGTTTCTGTGTGGCAGAATGGTCATTATGCATACAACTGTCCTTTAAAGAAAGTTGATAAAGCTAAGTATGTTTGGTCACCTGAAGATACCACTGTTGTGTCTGATTCTAGCAGGATATCACCGTCTATGCAGAATGATATCGCATATGTTAACAGACGTTATTTCTCCGCTAACACGTTAGAACCCAACAAAAATTGGGTACCGCAGAAGAGTACTTCTTTCTACAGGTACGAAGGAAGAATTCCAGTAAGAAAATAGGTGGTATCTCGACAGTAGGTGCTCCCGCCACATGACAGGTGATATAGGTAATTTTGTGTCGTTGAAGGCGGTTGATGAAGTATACGTTTCGTACGCTAACGACGCAAAAGCCAAAATCGATGGAGTTGGTACTGTTGGTAACAATTTAAATATGACTACAGATAACGTATGGTTTGTTAGGAACCTATAGCATAATTTAATTAGCATTAGTCATCTATGTGATGATGGACATACCGTAGCTTTCGCCAAAGATAAGTGCTTTATTGAAAAGGATGATGAGATTGTGTTAGTCCATCTAGGCATGGTAACATTTATTGTATCACTCTGGATGATATTGACGTCAAGTGTCTAGCAGTTACGCAGGATATCACATGGTTATGGCATAGACGGTTGGGACATGTCAACATGGAACTGATGTCGCACATATCATGCAATGAATTGGTAAGAGGTATCCAGATATGAAAGCCACCAAGGACAGAATTTGCGAAGCGTGCCAAATGGGAAAACAGACCAAGACATCCTTCAAACCTAAGAATGTGATATCCACGTCCAGACCACTGGAACTGCTGCATCTTGGCCTTTTTGGTCCGGTACAGGTTATGTCATTGAAAGGTAAACGATATGCCTTCGTTATCGTAGACGACTATACTAGGTATACATGGGTCTTATTTCTTGCGCACAAAGTGAGGCTTTAGATAATCTTCCGCCAGTGATTAAGAAGCTAGAAAATGAGAAAGAGATGAAGGTCCGTAAGATTAAGAGTGGTAACGGTCTAGAATTTGATAGTAAATCCTTTGCATCTTTTTGTGATGAAAATGGTTATAGTCATAATTTTTCAGCCCCTATTACGCCTCAACAGAACGGAGTGGTCGAGAGGAAAAATAGAGTACTACAAGAAATGGCTAGAACTATGTTGAGCGAATATAATACTCCAAAACATTTTTGGGCCGAAGCTGTTAGTACGGCATGTTATGTCTCGAATAGGACTTTCCTTAGACCGTTATTAAGAGAACTCCCTATGAACTTTGGAACGATAAAACCCCTAACATAGGATTTTTCCATGTATTTGGCTGCAAATGTTTCATTTTGAATGATAGGGATAAAAGAGGAAAATTCGATTCCAAGGTAGATCAAGGATATTCTTAGGTTACAGCCTTCATTCCAAAGCGTTTAGAGTGTTTAATAGTAGGAAGAAGACTGTTCAAGGATCTATGCATGTTACGTTTGATGAATTTCCTAACACAGATGCTACTGAGGAAGGTATAGTTGTGTCTCCTGCAGATATACAGGTTACTGACAAAGGAACGAAAGCAATTCTGTTGGAACTAGATACTGAGTAAGAGGAACCTGAGGCTTCAGACGAACAACAGCGCAGAAAATTCAGATATGCTTCCAGCCATCCCACTGAACAAGTCATAGGAAATATCACTTCAGGGATCAAAGCGAGAGCAACTGCACGAAACGATATTAATGAGGAATCACATGAGGTGCTGTTATCAACCATGGAACCTAAAATAGTGAATGAAGCGCTTAACGATGAATCGTGGATGATTACCATGGAAGAAGAGCTAGCACAATTCGAAGAGAGCCAGCTATGGACTCTTGTGGACAAGTCAATAATAGGCACGAAGTGGGTGTTTCGCAACAAACTGGACGAAAACGGTAATGTGACACGAAACAAAGCAGGTTAGTTGCCCAAGGTTATTCTCAAGAAGAAGGTATAGATTTCAAGAAACCTTTGCACCCGTAGCTAGGCTTGAGTCAATACGCATTTTACTTGTATATGCATCTTTTAAAAGATTTAAGTTTTTTCAAATGGACGTGAAAAGTGATTTATATATGAGGAAGCTTTTGTCGAGCAACCTCCCGGTTTTGAAAAAGAGGAATTTTCAAATCACGTCTTTAAATTAAACAAAGCTTTATATGGTTTAAAACAAGCCCCTAGGGCATGGAATGAAAGATTGAGTAGGTTTCTACTAGACATGGGCTTTACAACAGGAACAATAGATAACACTCTGTTTATAAAGTGCAGAGGGAATCACATACTACTTGTGCAGATATACGTTATGATATCATATTTGGTAGCACTGACATCACTCTTTGCGAGAATTTTTCTAAGTCTATGCAGCAGGAATTTGAGATGAGCCTAATGGGAGAACTCACGTACTTCCTTGGATTGCAAATCAAGCAATTGGATACGGGAACATTCATATCTCAAACGAAGTACACGAAGGAACTACTTGAAAAAATTCGAATGGCTGATTCCAAGGTACTTCCCACTCCTATGCATCAGACCGCCAAAATTGACAATGATGAACAAGGTACGCCTTTGACCAAACTAGGTATGGAGGTATGATCGGAAGTTTGCTGTACCTTACGACAAGCAGACCCGATATTATGTTTGCTACTGGTCTATGTTCTAGATATCAATCGAGTACTATGGAATCTCACTTGACAGCAGTCAAGCGGTTACTTAGATATTTGAAAGGAACAATCAATTTTGGTATGTGGTATCAAAATTCCAAGGAATTCCCATTAATGGGATACTCGGACGCGGATTACGCCGGTTCTAGGGAAGATAGGAAAAGCACTAGTGGTACTTGCCATACTAGGGAATTCACTTGAAACTTGGTCCAGTCGGAAACAAAATGCCGTGGCCCTATCCTCAACCGAAGCCGAATATATGGCCTTAGGAAGTTGTTCTCAGCAAATCCCTTGGATGAAACAGACCTTGAGTGATTACGGTTTAAGGTACGACCAAATTCCTATTTTCTGTGATAGTATTAGTGCCATTAGTATCACTAAGAATCCCGTACACCACTCTCGAACTATCATATAGAGGTGAAACATCATTTTATTTGCGATCATGTCAGAAAGGGAATATCAGCATGAACTTTGTTTGAACTAATGATCAGCTGGCTGATATCTTCACGAAACCTCTTATTGAGAGTAGATTTTGTGATATTCGTGACCGATTAGGAATTATGAGCTCAAATAGGAAAGGTGACTAGATAAGTTAGCCCTTAGTATTTCTTTAATCTTAGCCTTTAGGATCTCCTCGACTTTAGCCTTTGATTCTATTAGCATTCTTTCTTGATTTTACCTTATCTATCCTATTTCTTTCACTCATGGAAAGATTATTTTTTCTCTAAATAGATTTTCTTCGAGATTTATGTCAAAATCCATTTTCAGCCCAAAATTCCTTATTATTTTTGAACTCTGGCCCTAGTCCTTATTTCATTCCTAAATCTCCACGAGATATCCTCTGATCTTCATTTAATTCCATCTAATGGGCAGTTTCCTTATCTAGCTGTGATCTTTGAAATTCAAATTTTGAAATCTTTCCTTATCTGCCTCACGTTAATCGTTATCACATCTCTCCAAAATCCTTTTCATTCTTATCCAAGAAGTTTTCGGCCTTTCTAACCATCCAATCTCTTCTTTATTCAATTCATTCATACCTAAGTCTTTCACTTCATTGTTTCGCTCATCCTTCGATCTCAATCATGATGAAAACCAAAGGCGCCGAATCTGTCTCTGACAAGAAGCGAAAGTCTGCTCTGATCAAATCCACAATCTCCCCGAAAGCCACTCGTTCGAAATCAGGAAGAAAACGGATCAAGAGAGCGACTACGAGCAGGGAACCATAACTAATTTGAAACGGAGTATCAAAGGCATCAAAGATGATAACATGAAGAAGTTCGATGAGATCTCACAGCACTTTAAAAGGGTTAAAAAGTTTATGAAGGAGATCACCACGGCTCTGGATATCACTGAATCCTCATCTGCCTCATCTGATAGTGATTCCAACCCTTAGAACTTCAATCCCCAGTGATCTCCTAGCTCTAGTATGCCTAGTTCCCGTCTGAACTTAGTACTAAGTTGTTTTATTTTGCTGGTTTCAGGGTTAGTAGGTTGTGGTAAGTTGCACGTTTTTGGTAAGTTAGTGGTGTTTTGGATCCCTCCTTTTTGATGATGAAGTGGGAGAATTTGGGGCAATTAATGCCGTGTTTTGGGTGTTTTGGTTTGGTGTTGAGTCGTTCACCTTTTTGGCCCTTAGTTATCTTGGAATGCGATAATACTATCGGCTTGCTTTTATATCTTATGTCTTAATCCCTCTGTGCTTGAGTTTGTGATTTGTTAAGGATTAAGGAATTCCGCACATAGGCAGGTGGAGCAAACACATATGGTGTGATAATTTGCAACATTCCATGGTAACTTGTGACATTCCATATGATATGATCTGAAAATTTGTGACATTCCATGGTGACTCGTGACATTTCGTATGATATGACCTGGTAATTGCTATATGTTTTTGCTGTTGTGCTTTACATGGGAATACTAGCTATATGGCTTGGAAATCTGATAAAATTATTTGCTCTGATCATATGTAACATGCTGTGATACTTAACATGCCACGTGCGTAAATGGCTTCATATCGAGTGTACTCATAAGCTTAAGATAGGCATTAATTACTTGTCATCATCAAAAGGGGGAGATTGTAGACCTTTTTGGTCCAAATGATTATGAGAGTTTTGATTATTCCAAGTAATTATATAAATTGGGGGGTACAAATTAGAAAACTCGATATGCATGTTGTGTGATGTTTAAGTATGTGAAAATGTTCGATTAAGCGCCTAAATGTGATTAAACTGTTAAGAAAATCGAATTTGTGCGATCTTGTGCTTAACTGGAATATTTATGTGACCACCTGATTATGAACGTTTTCGTATGAATGGAATCTCATTGCGTGCTATATATGGAAAATATATTATGCTGAGTGATATGTGAACTGTCTGCGAGAATAAGTTATTTTAGGAAAGAATATCACTGTGATCACCCAGATATGATTGTGTGCTATATATGGAAAAGATATTCTGATTGACCTGAAAACGTGATTGAGTTATTTTAGGAAAGAATATCGATGTGATCACCTGGATATGAATGACTATGCTGTATATATGGAAAGGATATTCTGATTAAGTGCTTTCATGTGATTTATCTATTTTAGGAAAGAATATCAGTGATATATCCGTTTGAGTGCTATCTTATTTGACTCTTAAATCAGTGAATCATGATCTATCTTTCCTTATGCGACTTAGGATTTATATTTTGGTAAGTGATTAATTGATTGGGCTTATATGTGGTAAGATGCTGATTGAGTCTATTTAT
Organism: Craterostigma plantagineum; assembly: GCA_027422505.1. NCBI lineage: Eukaryota > Viridiplantae > Streptophyta > Magnoliopsida > Lamiales > Linderniaceae > Craterostigma > Craterostigma plantagineum. The sequence continues at coordinate 25,533 of JAPQWV010003628.1, forward strand.
GGAATGTGCTGAAATCGGATGAGATAACCATACATGGAAAGTATGCTTTGCATTATACTCAATAAATCAAATCTTTCTCTGTGCGAATTGGCGATCATATTTTTTGAAAGAAATCAATTGAGCTTACCATTGATAATATGCTGAGTGGAATTATATATGGAATATGCTGACAGACTGATGAGATTACCGTGGAATGAAAGTAAGACTGTGGTATTTATGGTAAGAATTCATGTTGACCGTTGAGCGTAATTGGTTTATTCTTGGCATGATTTATTGAGTTAATGCACGTGATAATTGAGCTGTCCCTTGCATCTTTTAGTGCTTAACTTTCCTTGTGAAGTGTAGAGGCGATTATTGGGACTATATAGAACAAAAACTCTTCACGTTGATGGGTACACAACGAACGCACAAGCAAACGAATCCTTTACAATTTGGTGCTGAAATTTGCGATTCATTCGTAGTTTGTGTTGAGCTTTCATTTGCGATTTATGTACCCTTTGATTGATCCTTAGCAACACCCTACTCTAAACCCTTGTCTTCGGACGTGTTGTGTCTTCGGACGTGTTGAACGCACAAAGAAGCACGGTTGGAGTATTTCGCACGTGGAGGGACGAATTTGGTGAATTCGTGGCCCTTCGGTAGCAAGCTGTATCCAGTCGGGGAATTGGTTTCCTGGGTTAACGACGTGGATCGAAACTTGGCGTGCGACAGCCTAGGTGGAGGTCTAGTTTCCAAAGTGCTTCGGTTGTGTAAGGGTCAATCATTTTGTAACCAGAACCGGTAATACCTAGTGATTGATAGGAACTCTTGGGGAGATCACATCCCAAGGACAGGATTAAACCCCAGTTGGGATATAACCTGTATAAAAATCTCGTCTCACTTTACTTTCTGCTATTTACTTTTTGTGAGACAAACCCAGAACGCGTGCAAATAACTAGGTGATATCGCTGAAACGATTTCTGAAAATAACTTGATATTTTGAAACAGGGTTAGGGAGATAAGTTGATACTCGTACTGCTTTCTGGGAATAACATACTCTACAGATATCTTCTTAAAGAAAAGTATTTTTCAAAGAAGAACAAGCCAAATTTTTTTATAGTCTAATTCACCCCCCTCTTAGGCATATTTTATACTTCAGTAGCAACCTCATGCTCGATGTCGACCATCCCGTGTCTCTCAGGCTGGCGAGATACTCTACCCGACCTCCAACTCAGGTTGCATCTCAGACAGCTCTACGGTGTCATCCGACAATGGAGTCTGTAAAAGCGCTTCTAACGCCTCTCCAAGAGTTACTTCGTGACCCACTCCACCTTCTCGAGCGAACTCTTCTTCGAGAAAGTGAGCCCGAAGGGCTACAATGATTCTATGATCATCGTGGAAGTAAATTGGTATCCCATGGAATCCTCAGGATACCCGACAAAATGTCTTTTAACATCCTTCCGTTCCAGTTTCTCTGTTTGAAGGCTTTTCACCAATGCGGGGCAACCCCAAATTCTAATGTGATTCAGGCTCGGTTTTCGTCCTGTCCATATCTGATACGGAATACAATCGACAGACTTTGTAGGACATCTATTCAGAATGTGTGCCGCTGTCAACATGACCCCACAATGATATGGGCAGGTCTGTATAGCTCAGCATAGATCGAACCTTATCCAACAGAGTTCGATTTTTGCATTCGGACACACCGTTCAACTACGGTGTTTCGAGCGGTGGCATCTGTGAAATGATCCCGTTCTCTTCCAAGAACTAGTCAAACTCAAGGCTTATGTACTCGCCGCCTAAACCTGATCGAACGGCTTTAATGCTCTTTCCAGTCTAATTTTCCACCAAAACCTTGTACTCTTTGAACCATTCAAAAGTATCAGACTTGTGCTTCATGAGATACACCTTGCCGAAGCGAGAGTGATCATCAGTGAAGGTAACGAAATAATGGAAGTTACCGCGAGCCGCTACCCCGAACGGTCCACAAACATCCGTGTGGATCAAACGGAGAAGTTTTGCGGCTCTCGTGAAAGTCCCTATGAAAGGCGACTTGGTCATCTTTCCAAGGATACAAGATTCGCAAGTCGGATAGGGATCAGACCCAAGCGGCTTTATAACACTTTTTCTCCAACTCAAGAATCTTCTATTCTCCAGCATGACCAATTTCGGTCGAGACTTCGAAATCAACTCCGTCAAAGCCCCTTTCGGTCTAAGGTTCACGTAGACTACTATAGTGTTGTCGTCGGTCATTGACACTCCTTGAGTAATAAGCCATGTTCGACCGTACGACCTGTGAGTCAGTGTCCATGAAACGATTCAATCCCTTGATTCGTCTCGCATCACAAGTCTTGACCTCTGCTTCCAAGTGGGATATCGACACTCGATAGGTCATCGACAAATAGCCGTAATCGGTTATCCAGCACCCAACTGGAGCCTAAGGCTTACGGACTTTTAATACTCGAGGTTAAGAGTCCACTGGTGCCTTCCTCTCTCGTGCCCATCGAGAACAGTGACTCAACTCGACACATTTGGATTTGTTCATTTATTGCTTTACCGGATGCTTAGTAAAGTACTCTTATATCCAATAAACGAACAATGCCAAACAAAATGTCTTATTACATAAAAGGTCGAATGATAAATAAGCTAATTCCCTATACAATCTAATCCTCGTATAGCATTCGATGGCATATTCCTAACAATCTCCCACTTGCACTCAATGCCATGCGCTGCAGTATCTAATACCCATCTTTTCGAGATATCTAGCCAGCACTGCCTGTGATAGAGGCTTGGTGAACGGGTCGGCCACGTTTTTCGCGGTCACAATCTTCTGCACGGCTATGTAGCCATTCTCAACGAGTCCACGTAACACGTGGTATTTTCTTTCTATATGTTTCGACCTGCTGTGAGACCTCGGTTCTTTTGCCTGAGCAATGGCGCCAGTATTGTCACACCACAATGGCAATGGCCTATATGCTACAGGAACGACACCAAGTTCTTCCAAGAACTTTCTCATCCAAACACCTTCCTTCGCTGCCTCTGAGGCCGCTATATACTCTGCTTCGTAGGTGGAATCTGCAGTAGTGCTCTGTTTGGAACTTTTCCAAGACACCGCTCCACCGTTGAGCATAAAGACGAATCCTGAAGGGGATTTTCGATCGTCCACGTCAGACTGGAAATCCGAATCCGTATACCTTCCACTTCCTATTCTCCATTACCGTAGACCAGCATCATATCCTTAGTCCGTCTGAGGTACTTGAGGATAGTCTTGACTACTGTCCAATGTTCCTTACCATGGTCAGCCTGAAACCAACTGACTACGCTCACAGCGTACGCCAAGACAGGTTGCGTGCAAAGCATCGCGTACATCAAGCTACCCACTGCGGATGCATAGGGGATTCCATTAATCTCTTTCCGCTCCAACACACTTTTGAGGGCTCATAGCCTTGGAAAGGTGAATCCCATGCCGCACAGGCAGGAACCCTTTCTTAGAGTTGTCCATATTATATCGCTTCAGGACATTCTCTAAGTAAAGGGCCTGGAAGAGTCCTAACATACGATTCGCTCGATCACTATAAAGGCGATCCCCAAGATGTAGGTAGCTTCTCCCAAGTCTTTCACGGAGAATTCGGTCGAAAGCCACGCTTTCACCATCGAGAACATTCCAATATCATTTCCTATCAAAAGGATGTTGTCCACGTACAATACGAGGAAAGATATTTTGCTCCCACTACTTTTCTTGTAGACGCAAGGTTCGTCTTCGTTATTTAAGAATCCATGGCCCTTGACCACTTCATCGAACCAAAGATTCCAGCTTCTGAAGGCTTGTTTCATTCCATAAATGGACTTGTCCAGTTTGCACACCCTATGAGCATCTCCTTGCGATGTAAAACCCTGGGCTGCTCCATATATATTTCCTCCTTGAGGTATCCGTTTAGGAACGCAGTTTTCACATCCATCTGCCAGATCTCATAGTCATAGTGCGCAGCTATCGCAAGCAATGTTCGAATGGACTTCATCATAGCAACAGGCGAAAAGGTCTCCTCATAGTCAATTCTCTCTTTTTGACTGTACCCTTTCGCCACAAGCCTAGCTTTGTATGTATCAACCAATCCGTCAGATCCTATCTTTCTCTTGTAGATCCATTTAAACCCAATGGGTCTAAAACCATCTAGGAGGTCTACTAGAGTCCAGACTTGGTTTTCGTGCATAGAATCCATTTCGGCTTGCATAGCTTTAAGCCATTTCTCCGAATCCTTAGCCCTGATTGCCTGGTCATAGGTAGTGGGATCGTCTCCGACGTACCCTTCCATCGCAGCAACCTCGTGTGCCATCCGTATCTCTCAGGCTGGCGAGATACTCTACCCGACCTGCACAAGTCAGGTTGCGCCTCGAACTGCTCTTCGGTGTCACCCGACACTGGAGTTTGTGAAAGCGCTTCTGAATACTCTCCAAGAGTTACTTCGCGACCCGCTTCACCTTCTCGAACGAAAATCTTCTTCGAGAAAGTGAGCCTGAAGGGCTACAACAATTCTCTGATTGTCGTGGAAGTAAAATTGGTATCCCATGGAATCCTCAGGATACCCGACAAGACGTCCTTTCACAGCCTTCAATTCCAGTTATCTGTCTTGAGCTTTTTCACAAACGCGGGGCAACCCCAAACACTAATGTGATTCAAGCTCGGTTTTCGTCTTGTCCATATCTGATAGGGAATACGATCGACAGACTTTGTAGGACATCTATTCAGAATGTGTGTCGCTGTCAACAGGGCATGACCACACAACGATATGGGCAGGTCTGTATAGCTTAGCGTAGATCGAACCTTATCCAACAGAGTTGGATTTCTGCGTTGGGACACACCGGTCAACGATATGTATCATTTGTGAAATTATCCCGTTCTCTTTTAAGAACTCGTCAAACTCGAGGCTCATGTACTCACCGCCTCGATCTGATCGAACGGCTTAATTCTCTTTCCAGTTTGATTTTCCACCAAAGCCTTGTACTCTTTGAACCATTCAAAAGTATCAGACTTATTCTTCATGAGATACACCTTGCCAAAGAGAGAGTGATCATCAGTGAAGGTAACGAAATAATGGAAGTTACCGCGAGCCGCAACCTCGAACTGTCCGCAAACATCCGTGTGGATCAAACCGAGAAGTTCTGCGGCTCTCGTAAAAGTCCCTGTGAAGGGCGACTTGGTTCTTTCCAAGGATACAAGATTCACAAGTTGGATAGGGATCAGACCCAAGCCGCTTAATAACGCCGGTTTTCTCCAACTCAAGAATCTTCTGTTCTCCAGCGTGACCGAGTCGAAGATGCCACAGCAGTCTCGAGTTCGACTCCAATTTTCGTTTGTTGGTGATTGTATTCACAGTTTTTATTTTATCTTCGATATTTAGGTAATACAACCCATTCAGTAAACTTGCACTTCCGACGCAATTATTTCGAAAATAAATATTGCATATATTATTACTAAAACGGAACTCATAACCGTTTCCGCTCCAAACGGGAATAGAAAAACAATATTCTTAAGCCCCTGGCAAAACCAAACAATCGGGAAGCAGTAAACTATGTCTAGTAGATAAAACGAGAGTTCTTGATCCAATGTGGGTCGCCGATACACTATGTCCGCTTCCTACGTTGATCATGATCTCTCGATCCGCCAGCTTCCTACTTCGTTCCAGACCCTTGTTCGAAACACAGATGTGAGCACTAGCTCCCGAGTCTAAGATCCATGAAGCGGAATATACTGTCATAGAACAATTTGTTTCCAAACCGTAAAGTTCTTTACCTGAGGCGGATAGCTTCGGGCAATCGCGCTTCCAATGGCCAAGCTCATTGCAGTGAAGGCACCTGTCCGTCGGCTTGGCGCCTTTGAACACGTTCTTCTTGGCCTTGCCTTTCGAAATTCGTCATTTGGGCTTATTGGGCTTGTCCGACTTTCCTTTGTACTCGACCCTCGGGTCTTAGCATTCGCCACAAGAACAACTTCCTTTCCTTTCACCTTCTTCATCTGAGTCTGCGCTGCCGACAACTGGTTCATTAACCCAGTCAATGTCATCTCGGCCTTGTTCAGATTAAAGTTCACGATGAAGAAATTGAAGGAAGGTGGGAGCGACTGAAGTATGAGATCGTTCTGGAGTTCGTTATCCATGATAAAGTCCAGTGCCTCGAGTCTTTCGATCCAATCGATCAACTTGAGCACATGCGCTCTGACGTCACTACCCTCAGCCATTTTCCAATGAAATAGTTGCTCCGTCAGGGAATAGCGAGCACTCCTGGAATGTTCGCCAAAAAGCTCCTTCAAATGAAGCAAAATGGCGCCCATTTCCATTTCCGAGTGAGTGCGCTGCAACTCATTGCTCATGGAAAGAATATATAGCCCTGACCTTTGGCTCGTCTATCTGTCATTTGGCATACGCAGCCCGGTCTTCGTCACTCGCATCAGCCCCTAGGACTTGCGGTACGGGGGAATCGAGGACATAAGTCAGCGACTCCATACCTAGGACTATCCTCAGGTTACGGAGCAAGTCCACGTAGTTTGGTCCCACCAAACAGTTTCTCTCAAGCAGCATAGTAATTATGTTCGTCATCGCAGTAGAATAGAAAGAAACGTAAAGCTGCAGAAAATAAAGATCTCATTAGGTTTATCTTATCATTCATCAAGCGCAAACAAGGACTTTTCGTTTCGCTTGACTCCCACTATTTTTCTCGAAAAAACTATCCTCCCAAGAAGAGTTTCGAAAACCTCGTTTAAAGTTTCATAGTGGAGTTGATGTCCCCGAGTCGACTAGACTCGCCTCCGCCTTTAACGCAATATTTGGCTCATCTAATCTTATCGAAGTCACGTCGAACGCGAACATATCCAATAAGAGTTTCAACTATCTTAGTCTCAGTCATTGACCCTCACGGCTAACCCTGCTTATTGGGGTTAGCTGCCTAAGTGTGACCTATCAACTTATGCTCAAATCGCACAAAATGTACCGCCCCTTGCTGTCATATGCTTCGTGGGGGGCGGACTGGTATGACGAGCGGCGTCCAAGACGCACCCGAGACGCTAACACTGGGGCAGGATATACGACGCCAACTTACTCGAAACAAACCGCAAAACTCCCCAATGCTAGACATCTCAAGCATAATAGAAGACAAGATCCAATTCATTTACCCACTTAGTATTTATCAAACGGGAGAATAAACCATCTCACATAAGAGCACATAAAACCTGCATATCATTTCAAAAAAACAACACGCACATAGGTAGTAAATTGACCCTAGGAAATAAACTACAAGAAACAATCGGGTTATTTCTAGCCTATCCCTATTACATGCGTCTTCAAAAGACCCCGGGTCGTCGCACGGGTCATGAAGTCGTCAAACGTCCTTCGTCACTCGAACGGCCTCAAAGTCACCGAACGTCCACAACCTTGTCACCGCCGGGGGGTGCCTTCCATCAAATGGGACCTTGTCTTCGTATTTAAGTCAATCTAATAGAACGGTAAATTACAACATGGGGGGGATCATAAGTCCCGAACAACCCGTATAAAACAAATACAACCCGGGGGGACGTCAAAATCACTCAGCCGTCAAAACACGCCGGAAAGCCATGGAGGAGAAGGCCACCAGGTGGATTCCCGGCTGGAGCCGGTGCCGCCACGCCGGTGATGCCACGCCGCGCAACGTGCGCGTGTTCAGCTCGCGGTAGAATACTGCCGCGACTCCCTCGTCGCCTCAGCCCCTTCGTGCCGAGTCACTGCCTCGCCGAGAGAGATCGCCGCCGCAGCGTTCCGGCCGAGCCGGAGTCGCTGCGGCTGTCTTGCGCAGTGCGCACCGTGAACGCCATCGCAGTCCGCGGCCAAAGCCGCGGACGATCTCAGCCGAGCCGCCGCACCTTGCAGTGGGATGGCCTAAGCCATCATGGCTGGCGTCGGACCCAAGGTTCGAGGCTGATCGGGCTGCTCAAAGCAGCCCGATCCCGCGGTTGTACCGCCGTTATGCCGCACGCAGCCCGCACGCAACACGTGGCTGCCCGGGTCCCGCCGTCGTGCAGGTCCCTATCAGGTTCGTGGTTCATCGTCAATCTGTACCGCACGAGTTGGTGGCCGTGGGTTGGCAAACGACGAATCGGCAGCCCAACGACGGTCGAACCGTGTTGGCTTTTCGATCGTCTCTCACGCGTCTCGTTTCAATTTAAACACGTTATGATTCTGATCACGAGCACCCGCTCTGATACCACTGTTGGGATACCCCGGTGTCTCCCGGAGAGCCACGTCCCCGGGTACGGTGCGGAACAAAAATTTTCGGGTTCCCTATTGCCTCGTTGCTCGGATCAGAATAGTAACACATAGACATGTAATAGAGCGCGTCAAACCCGTAGAGAATTACTAGTTGAAGCGAGTGGCAGCTCCTCGTCCTTTTCTTCAAGACTTCGTCGATGGTGGTGGATGGCACTAGATCATCACGCCGACCTCACAGTGTACCACGGACTCAGTTCTCTGAAGATGGCTAGAGAGAACAGAGCCGTCGCGTGAGAGAAGAGTGTGTGCGTTCGGTGTGGTTTTATGCCTTGTTGAGGACGAACATTTCACACCCAATTATGAAATAGAGCTGCCCTATTTATACTATGATATATTTGGAAATTCCTAGGATATCTCAAAGATGGTTTCGATTTTACTCCTTAATTGGAGATTTTTGCCATATCTTTTTCTCCTATTTAATTCAAAATTCATATAAGGATACTTACCGTAATTAGACAACTAACTTAAATACTAAGTCAAACTAAGTATATTTAAATATGGTATAAAATTCGAAACTTAATCCAAGATTAATTTAGAAATTTTCACCTTAAAATAAATAATACTCCAAATACATTATTCCATATATATTAATTCCCAAGGCATAATTCGCAAATCAGCTTAGCGTCAAATTCCAATTTTACCCTCAAGCCTTTTAAGCACTTGGTCAAGCCCAAGTCTCAAAGTTAGTTTCATACGAAGTCCGACTTCGGTCCATTAAACGGCCCGAGGCCCACTAAGGCGCGGCCCAACGGCCAAGGCCCGTTAAGGCCGAAAACATTTTCTCTCCTTATCAGTACACGTTGATGATCCTTTTTAAGCCCGACTCTCTAGGTTCGACTCAATCGGCAAGGGAGGAATCTAAGAGTCCGGTAGTTACGTGGCCAATCCCGCAGTAACCGGACCGTATCCCGATTCGTGCGAATTTCGACCCAGTCTTTATTCGAGAACCTTACTATAGATTATAGTACTACTTATAAACCCTTCAGCCGTGTCCCAACGAGTGAGAGCATGGTCTATGTCAAACTCACTATACTCGATTCTATGATAAAGGGGGACGAGGCAAATCACCAAAAACTACCCTCCATGATGTCAAAACTTGGCCAAGGACGTAGTTCCCAAATCCTTCCAGACTCTATAGATAATTTCCCGTCTCGTCCTCATAGGACACTATCTCGATTACTTGCGAGACTGTGAATCCGTACTCGGCGGTCTAAGCCCGACAATCACAAATCGTCATCAAGACCGCATCTGGCCCGCTGACCCATGCAACAGCAAATCGGGTCGAGGGGAACAGTGACAGTCGAGACTTCAAAGTCAACTCCGTCAAAGCCCCTTTCGGTCTAAGGTTCACGTAGACTACTATAGTGTTGTCTTCGGTCATTGACACTCCTTGAGTAATAGGCCATGTTCGACAGTACGACCCGTGAGTCAGTGTCCATGAAACGATTCAATCCTTGATTCGGCTCGCATCACAAGTCATGACCTCCGCTTCCAAGCGGGATATCGGCATCGATAGGTCATCGACAAATAAGCCGTAATCGGTTACCCAGCACCCAACTGGAGCCTAAGGCTTACGGACTTTTAATGCTCGAGGTTAAGAGTCCACTGATGCCTTCCTCTCCTGTCCATCGAGAACAATGACTCAACTCGACACATTTGGATTTGTTCATTTATTGCCTTACTGGATGCTTAGTAAAGTACTCTTATATCCAATAAACGAACAATGCCACACAAAATATCTTACTACATAAAAGGTCGAATGATAAATAAGCTAATGCCCTATACAATCTAATCCTCGTATAGCATTCGAGGGCATATTCCTAACATTGACTTGGTCCTCATCAAAGACAAAGAACTAAAAGAAGGTGAGGACTACAATTCCGAGATCCCAGAGCTTCCAGAGCTCGCACATCGAGTGGACACTGCTCCAACACTATCTAAAGGAACCGTTCGAGTCGATTTATCATGGGAGAACATATGGATAGAAGTCCCATTTCTTGAAGAAGTTCAAAAGAGGATCTGGAGGTCACCAAATAAGATATAAAAAAGGCGGACGAGTTCAAGCTCAAGGCATTTCTCACCGGGGACAGTACAAGTGAATGGAACACCTATACATGCTGACCCACCATGGTCCTGATCGAAGAGGAATTCCCATACATCAATTGAGGAGTCATGTCAGGAGTCTACCTCAGATTTATCAGTTGCTGGGAGTTTCTCAAAACCATCGGTTGATTTCCTATACCAATCTACATCATCGAGCAGACGGACAAAACTCGAGACGAGATCGATGAAAGCTATTTACCCTACCTTCCTCCAGACGAGGTCTATCGACTATACCTAATGTACGAGGAGAAGATCAAGGATCCTCAAGGATACATCAAAAAGGAAGTCAAATACTCCGTCGCTCACGACTTTCAGATCACACTCGAAACAACGTGAAGAAGGTCAACCTAACATCGCTGCTCATGAATGAAGGGTTCTCTGATCAAGGACCATCCCGTCAACTACATCTTCGAAGACCCAACCCTGGTCATCACCTACTACAACCCAGTTGCCAACAATATTCGAGTGATGATGAAGTCTGTAGTCAACAAATTCAGTGACGGGACACTCAAGTTGGTCAGAAAGAACATCTAACAGAGATTGGAAGAAGTCGATACGACATCCATCGTACCCGATCTGGACTAAAGGACGCGCCCACTTCTGAGAGAGCTACTAAAGCCATAGAGGAATGGCTAGAACTGAGGGATGCCATCAGGCATTATGAAAAAGCTTTAGGCTTAAGGAAGTCGTTCTACGCCCGACAAAGATAGACAGAGCTGAAGAGCAATCAAGCACAAAGGGGGAGATTGTAGAATACGCATTTGTATTCTGCTAGATTTAATTAGCTATCCTTGTAATTAAGGGCGTTTATTTTATTAGTCCGTAGTTTAGGACTAGAGTGTTATTTATACATAGTTTGTTTGGTAAATACATTTATACACAACGAAAACTATAGAGAAAATTTTAGAATTAATCCGAAAGGCTTGCAAATCACATTCTAGAGAGAGAAAATCATCAAACACTTTCTCACTCTAAAAGTTCTCACTCATGCGCGCAAAAGGAGATTTTCGATCGAAGGTTAAATTTTTAAAATCCAATTGTGAATCTCAAATTTAGCCTAGGATTGATAGAAGTCGATTAATTAGATGCTAACAACGTCGTATTCAAGATTCAAAATTCCATTTGATGAGAATGATGAAAAATCCTGCAATATTAGCAAACAAAGCCCATTAGCTTACATAATAAAGATAGCAAAGCGAATCATTTGGAACGAAGTTACTATGGAAAAGCGTTATGCAATTGAGAAGTTTGATCAAATATTAAGAGACGTCATGGATAATAATAACCATTTGGGGGCAAATTATTGTCTTCAGTGGAGATTTTCGCCAAACCAGATGTTCCAGGAGGCTCTAAATATGATATATTATCAATTGTATAATCTCCGTTAGTGAAACACTTCGAAAAAATTAGATATAATAAAAATCTGAGAGCAGCTCCAGATATGGAGTTTTCAAATTATCTTTTAAGAGTTGGACATGGTATTGAAGATGTAGATGAAGATAGCAACATAGAAGTTCCAATGTCTGCTAAGATTGCTTTCCAAAATGATGAATCTTCCTTGAATATATTAATCGATGTCGTGTTCCCACAACATGATAACATTATAAATGAAGAGATTCTTACGATAAAGGAATATTAACCTCAAGCAATGAAGTTGTGAAAGAAATAAATGATATTTCAATAGATTTTTGGGTGAACAACTCATATATTAAGCAGAGATACAACTAATAGTTCATACATCCCAGATCATGAGGAACTTTCCATTATTTACTCCATTAGGACTACCACCCCACAACTTAACATTAGAAAGAAATGTTTCAATTATGTTGCTCCGAAACATTAACCCCGAAGGTCTATGTAATGGTACCCGCCTTATTTGCAAAGGGTTGAAATAACGTTATTTATGCTCAAATTTCAGAAGGCGCATTTGTTGGAAAAGTAGTTTTCATTCCAAGAATATCACTAGAAACTCCAGTAAATAATTCAAACGAAACAATATCCAATACGTTTGTGTTTTGCAATGATAATTAACAAATCTCAGTGGCAAACATTAGATTACGTGTGGATCTATTTAAATGAACCAGTTTTTTCACATGGACAATTAGACGTAGCACTATCAAGAGCTCGAACCAGTCACTAGTTGAAGATTTTAATCCGCCCAATTACCAGGAGACCCTCCAATAAATCGAACAAAAATATCGTCTTGCAACTTGCATCACGTATGTAATAAAACTTATGCACGTAAAATATTTCACAAGCATGGTATGCATCTAAAGGGTAAATAAAAGACTCAGAGTTACATTTTCTTGCCCGTGATGTCCTGTTTTTTTTTTCGCATATATACTTCATAAGTAATTAAATTCAACAAACAATTCTTTATCATTCCCATATTTTTATTTTAGGAAGATGCAGAAATACTATGTTCCACTCGCTGCATTACGATGAAAGACCCATTTTGGAACGTGAAATAGCAGCATTTATTGAAAAGACGGCAACACATCTCACAACGAAATAAAACACCAGATATGTCAAGCTTGTCATTGCTGATGAAGAAGTAACTATAGAATCTTTGGGCATAATCTTTTCCTATATTTGTTTGATTATGTGTTTCACCTTAATATTTGTTTGAAGTACACGAAAATGTAGTGTATCATCTACGAACAGGAGATTGACCGAATGAACGATCTATTGCAGCTCTATCACACGTATACATTGGCCATAGCCAAATTCACGATCTCAATAAAGCTTTCAGAAGGTGCTATGAATTCCCAGATGTTGTCGCTAATCGAGTTGGTAAGTTATCATTATCCAAATATTATTCATGTTCTTATACTATTGATTACTAATCATCGTACCAACTATATATTTTTTCGAAACGATAGCTTGTATTTGTAACAAAAATATAGATTTAAATAGCCCAAAGGGTCTCACCGATACATCGTCAATCGGAGAACAAAGGCTCACATAGGAGCACCACACAATCCCACTAGGGGCTATATATCATTATTCATCTAATACGTAAATATAAATTTGCAGATATATTGGGTTCAGTGATTGATGTTTTGGAAACTCACACAAACATCCGAAGGCCGAAGATTGGCGGAATTCACAATTGCCAGTCAGGAGTAACAACACTTTACAAATTTCTAAAATACAAATTTATACCTAATACATCATAATGTAATACCTTGACGTAGACGGAGGCCTATGCGACTAACCTTATGGGAAGAACATTGGAGTTTGAAGCACCTACCTCGTCGAGCATGTTCATCAATTACCAATAATCTTGCCTATGAGACTTTCGGTCAATACCTT
>JAPQWV010003629.1:0-39213 GCA_027422505.1 Craterostigma plantagineum
CCTTCAACTCCTCACTCGAACCAAGCTAATAGGCCAACCAACTCCTTTCCCAAACCACATCCTCTCCAAGAATCGTCATACCTAACAATGGCTTCCATTTGTCGAAGCCCTCTTCGCCCTTTTCGAGAGCTAGCCCAAGGCAGCCCATTTCTTACGCATCTGTGTTGAACGGTTCTTCTTCAAATGGCCTGGACGGCAGCAAATTCTCGAGCCCAGGGTCGCCGGACTTGCATTTTACGAGTCAAAACGAGTTTTTGGGCGAGGGCGGCGGCGGTAAGGTGGACAGGCGGCGTTCTTTGACGACCCGGCGGTGGATTCATGATGAGCCCAAGTGGGAGGAGTGTTCGGTGGTTTTTCCTTACGGTGCAGACGAGCACCCTCAGCATTCGTTTCATAGGAGGAGCTGCTCGGTGAATGACGCCGCCTTTTTGTCTGGGCTTGAGGAGAACTTGGGTTTGGTTTTAGGCCTTGCATGTACTTTGCTAGGGGAATTGTAGGAATGGAAGTGCTTGTAAGTTTTCTCACAGTGATCTTTCGGGGAAGGAGTTGAATCTGCTTCAGGGTTTGAGGACTTGTTGAGGGTGAAGGCTCTTCAACAGAGGCTTGCGTTGATGGGTTCTTCTGGCGGGCACAACCCTTTTCTTACAACAATTCATCAACTTTTTTGGATGGGAATCACAGGTAGACCAGAAAAAGGTTTCACCTTTTATGTTCTTGAATCAATTTTGGGAATGTTCTAATGTTTCTTGATTTCCATTTCATTCCTATATCTTGATATCCATGAGGTTGTTGTGGCATGAGCTTCTAGTTTAAGATCTTCTTGGACTATAATGAATGTCCTAAATTAATCGATGTGGTGTAAGAGCAGAAATGACTTCTCAACGATGGGTCTTGGCGGTGGCTTCGAGCTCGAGTGCTAGACAGATTTACTTGACTTTTCCCGCCGACAGTACATTCAAAGAAGAGGATGTATCGAATTACTTTAGGTCAATGATCCTTTTTGCTTAAATAGAATCTTGATCATCAAAATCACCTTATGAATGTATGTATACGTGAACGAGGTTTAATCCTTGTCTTGAAGCATGTTGGACCCGTGCAAGATGTTAGAATACCATATCAGCAGAAGAGAATGTTCGGTTTCGTGACATTTGTCTACCCCGAGACCGTTAAGCTTATTCTTGCAAAGGGGAACCCTCACTTTGTCTGCGATTCTCACGTGCTCGTCAAGCTACACGGAGAAGGGAAAAATCCTAGAAAAGTACGCCTTTTCTTGACTTTCGATCATTATAAACTCTCTTGTGTATTAATTTAGCTTCATTTTTTTTGGACTGAATTATATTTGCAGGAAACATCTGCAGCATCATCATCAGCAACATTGGAGAAGGTGATACTCGGGATTTGATTCAAGAGAACTCTACGATCTCCCAGTCGGTGAGAAAGATTTGAATGATCGTAGAATTACTACATTCATGGCACTAACTAACTCTGTCCTCCTTTATTACAGGGCCTAGAATGCTGTTGTGATTCTCGGGATATGATGCTGAGGAGGAAATTCGAGCAAGAAGCAGAATTACAGCACTCCTTCGAACTACAAAGCAGAAAGATGATGAATCTACATCTTATGGATCTGAATAATAATAATAATCAGCAGAAAAAGTTCCATTTCCCTCTTGGCTTGCCGGCATCTTCTTCCCGAGACAGTCTCCATTGCCTACGAGTCAAAGCCTTCATCAAGAAGTTTTCTTGATTGAGACACTTGTTTCTAAATTATATTCAATAAAATCTTTCTAGTGTCCTGTTGGTAGTTACTTTGTTTTCTCCTCTCTTTTGGCTGCAGAATTTGAGGCTGGGAAGATGCTCTGAAATTTCCAGCAGTTCAAACTGATGACAGTAAGTTGGGATCGGAAGAAGATGCCGAGTATACTTCTAACAACAATGGAAGGTACTATTTTCTGGTCTTTGTTCTGACAACCATCTATAACTGTTGTTCATGGGAACTTATGGTTCGATTATCTTCAACATGCTTCTAAAATACCATTGTGTTGATTTTCCTCTTTGCAGTTTGGAGCACGGACTGCCGACAATTTGTTGCATCTCCTACAAAATCAGCCGCCGAAAATCAATCTGCGTTCTTCCATGAAAAATAGAAGCGAAGTTGAGACCACACATAAATCCTCTAACACCAACAATGCATCTGTGATTTCTGGTAGTTCTCCCCTTACATGGTCTCTCCTCCATGTTACTTCCAAATAACAAGGTAATAAATAACTCTACTTTTTACATATAACAAATCTTACTCTATTTTTGAAAGTAAACTCATTTAAGTGCCTGCAGGTGGTAGACCTTATCAAGGCTTACAAGATCAGGGTTAGCTTTAGTTAGGTACCATAACTACCCTTCAAAACATTTCTCCTGGAAGTACTTTTGTCTTGAAAGTATTCTCATTTTTAAATGTCCCTTTTTTCTTTCTTTCCCTTTTGTGCTTGCGAAAGTTTGAGTAAGAGCATAATACAATATAAGAGGTAACAGAAAAGTCTCCTCCAGCTGTATAGAGAAAAACAAATACCTGAGGTTATTGCCATCGTCATCATCATCAAGATAGCAATCTTATTACAACCAGTATTCATGTGTGATATGCGAGTAAAAAGGACAGATGAGCTCATTTTATGAGGGATGAGCTCTTCTGTTCAGCTCCATTATGTGTAATCATGTGCTGGGCCACCATGAACTATTATGTACTATACTATTATATATGTATAACCAAGAATGAAAGACCATAATTACTCTCCACTGTTTTATGCAATGAAACTTTACTCTGTATGTGTACTCGTTCTGTTGGGATCTATAACGTCCATGAGAAATTTGATCGCTCGAACCCTAATGATGAGAAGCGAGTTAAGACGACATCATTTAATACAAGATTAAAAGGGACTTCACTTCTCCCACTTTTCGGTTTCTTTTGAGGTGGAAATGAAACAAGTTACTAATCGCTCACATGGGCTGCTGACAAGAAGTTGAATGGCCATCGACATCAAGCTACCAAAAAGCTACAAACTTTGCCTTCTTTACGCTTGCGTATATTAGTTAGGCCTTCTCTTTATGGCAAATGGTGTCTGAGTGCTGCTTCAGTTTTAGCAGTGTCCTTTTGCAGGTTTTTACACGAACATGCGAGTCTGTGACCTCACACCAAACCATAAGCTCTGTGTCCCACTTGGGAACAGAAGATATTTATTACATTATATGGTACGTTGGTTGAAGTAAGAACTACGAAATGCATAACCGTTCATGAATTCATAGCTTTGGTGGATCAGTTTTAGTGATCGCTTAATGGCCCAGACCAGTATTCTTGATTGTATAAAGCCAGAAAGAACACAGTTTTCACGGTGTTCGTTGTTCAATCAAATCTTTGATGATGGTATGATGATAATTAAAATGTCAAATCAAGGAAGACAAGGTTAAAAAAACAAATAAGAAGGCATACATACACTGAAGCCAAAAAACACATATCGAAGAAATAACTCAATCCTAAAAACAATTAACAGATGTCAATCAGCAAAGCTTATCCGCTCTGCTCTGTTCTGTTCTGCTTCATGCTCTGTTCTATCTTTGATAATTTACCATAGAAGTTGGGTAATTTGGCCTCTCACTTGGCCATCATAACCTTGACAAACTCCTCGTAATTGATCTGCCCATCGCCGTCCACGTCAGCCTCGCGGATCATCTCATCAACCTCCTCGTCGTTCAGCTTCTCGCCAAGATTCGTCATGACGTGGCGAAGCTCGGCGGCAGAGATGAAGCCATTTTGGTCCTTGTCGAAAACCCTGAATGCCTCCTTCAGTTCTTCCTCGGAATCTGTGTCTTTCATCTTTCGAGCCATTAGATTGAGAAATTCTGGGAAGTCGATGGTTCCATTGCCGTCGGCGTCGACCTCGTTGATCATATCTTGGAGCTCGGCCTCGGTGGGATTCTGTCCCAATGAGCGCATCACAGTGCCGAGCTCCTTGGTGGTGATGCAACCTTTTCAAAATCAAAACCCTATTGATCGAAAATATAATACCTAAACCTATTTTGATTACCCATTATCATGAACATATCAAAGAAAAATCCCTCTTTTGATTCATTGGATTTTACCCACTATCCAACGCATAGCATTGCCACAGAATGAACAGAGCTTAGATCCATACGTCTTCGTACAAAAAGAAAGGATCTTTCCAATACGTAGAAAAAGCAGATTGAAAAAGCGTATAGAGAAGGCAGATTTACCATCGCCATCCTTGTCGAAGAGAGAAAAGGCTTCCTTGAATTCTGAGATCTGATCGTCTGTAGCTGGTCCGCCATTTCCGAGGCCTTTAATTACCTTTTTTTTTTTCTATGGAGAATAACGTAACCAATTAAGGCGTAAGAGAAAATAGAGAAGAGAGCTGTGCGTTGCGTGCCACACTGTAGGTGACAGCGAAGAAAGCGGAGCTCGATTTGTTTCGTGGGGTTAAAAATCTGATTTTAATTACGTTCTTCTTGAATTTGATCTTTCCACGCTTAAAAACGGGTTGAGATCCTCTATTCCACTTTCTGTATTCCACTCCGTATTCCAATGAACGAAAATCATTACACCTCCCCCGACAAGTGTTAAAACACACGTAAATATCATTACACCTATGAATTTCATTACAACAAGTGTTTAAACAAAAAAAAAACCTCATTATTACGTATTTTTCCTATTTTAATATATAATACTGATTTTTTCTACTCCATATTAGAAAAATACGTAATAATGAGGTTTTTTTTTTGTTTAAACACTTGTTGTAATGAAATTCATAGGTGTAATGATATTTACGTGTGTTTTAACACTTGTCGGGGGGAGGTGTAATGATTTTCGTTCGTTGGAATACGGAGTGGAATACAGAAAGTGGAATAGAGGATCTCAACCGATTAAAAACGTAATCTTTATTAATATCGCATGAATAGTAGAAAATATTAAAAAGTATGATCCATTACCATCATAGAATCCTCGTAGTTGAAAGTGATCATACATGCAGGCCAATTACAAGAGAACTACGGCTGAGTTAACAAGAAGCCGAATACAGAGAATGATTATGAAAGAGAAATACATTCAAAAGTATCATCGGAATTTAAGGCAACAATCGCATGTATATTATCTTATATGTACGTAATTCTCCCATAAACTGCAACCAAAGAGACCCAAAAACAATGCAGAAGCCTTTCACTATCCTTCTTCTTTTCTTCCTCTTCATCATCTGCCCTGCGATATTATGTAGTAAAGCTCAAGAATTCAATAATCAATATCTTCAAAGGATGATCACAAACAGGAGACATCACAGAGGTTATCCCTCCAAGATTCTCTAACAAAGCTGTTCCAAGAAAAAACAAAGCATTCTCCCAATCTATTCATCTCTCCCCAGGACGGACTCATGGAATCGGACAAGATCGACAAATTGCCAGGACAACCTCAAAACGACGTAGATTTCGACCAATACGCTGGCTATGTCACCGTCGATCCAAAAGCTGGGAGAGCGCTTTTCTCTACTACTTCGTCGAGTCTCGGACTAATAATTCTTCCCACGACGACCCTCTTGTTCTATGGTTGAATGGGGGTATATGATTATTTTTTGCTTCGATTTATTCGTATTCAAATTTATTTTCGCAAAAATAAAACCTATGTTTGATGTAGGCCCGGGATGTTCGTCGCTGGGCGCTGGGGCGATGGGGGAATTGGGTCCGTTTAGGGTCAACAGCGACGGGAAAACCCTATTTCGTAACAATTACGCATGGAATAACGGTGAGTTCGTACTAAATGACCACTTCACTAACAACTTAAGCTTCCAACTAGTGTATCATTCTTTAATTTTATTTCATATATCGCGCTCCTTCACTAGGCTGATTTTTCTTTATTATCTAACATTAGAGGTGTAATTTTCATGAATCAGCAATCGCGAGGATTAGTACCCACAAAGCTTGTTTGATCATTGAGCTCTGATATCACGTTGAAACTAATGTGATCATTATTTTAATTATTATTCGTCAGTGGCCAACGTGATATTCTTGGAATCTCCCGCGGCGTTGGCTTCTCCTATTCGAACACCACGAGCGATTACAACAACACCGGCGACGCTCGGACGGCGAACGACGCCTACATTTCTCGTAAATTGGCTCGAGAGGTTTCCTCAGTACAAATCCCGAGAATTTTACATCACGGGCGAGAGCTACGCAGGTCACTACGCGCCTCAGCTCGCCGCACCATATTGGACAACAATAAAAACGCCACGAACCAAACTGTTATTAACCTCAAGGGCATCGCCGTAAGCGCGTAATTTTTTATTTTTATTTTTTTTGAATTTTTCGCAGTGACGTTTTTTTTTTTTCGACGTATGTATCAGATAGGAAATGCGTTGGTCGATGACGCAATGATAGACGGGCCGGGATTGTACGACCATCGCGGACGCATGCGTTGAACTCGGACGAGACTCACAGAGACGTCTTTGAGTACTGCAACTTTGACGACGACGACGACGATCGATGTGCGACTTCTACGCATAAATCCAAAGTTGAAATGGGAAAAATCGATATAGACAACATATACGCGCCACTGTGTCACAATTCAGCGGTTTCCTTCACTGGCACGGCAAGATCGAATAAGTTCTAACTAACTAAGAATGAGTTCATTCTTCCTATGAAGAAATAATCAAATCATTTTAACTTTTTTTTTTCTCAGATTAATTACGTCGATCCGTGCTCTGGTTACTACGTCATGGACTATCTGAACTCCGCCGAAGTTCAAAGGTGCTCCATGTAAAGCCCACGCCTTGGGCGTTTTGCTGGTAAAACTCAGACATGCATGATTCTAGGTTATCCTTCTCCATGCTATTTATTTATTACTGTAGTTCAATAATGCTTGAGAATAAATATGCAGGAATTATAGCTGGACAGACTGGGAAAGCCATGTTTTGCCGACCGTTGAGTATCTCATGTCGAATGGGATTTAAATCTCATGTCCTCTCTTGATAAATTAAAGTAAGAAAAGTAAGAAGAAAAGTCTTTTATGCTTGTTTTTTTTATCTTCGTCGTCTCTCATCTCCTGTTTCATTTTTACACACTCATCGGTACCGCTGCAAAGTTCTTGCTTTACTACACACAGAGATCAAAAGAAAAAGGAAATAGATATATAAACCTCCATGGATATACAGGAAGCTACTAATAGTGATGTCAAGGATCCAAAGCTTGATCACGAAAACGCTACAAAAATCATGGATACATACTTGATGCGTCCCAAAAAATCACGTTCCCGAGTTGGCGCGTAAATGGATCGTTTGCTCCCGTCGCCGCTATTGAATGCCTTTTAACTTCGTCGTCGCCGTAGAGTGCCTGAAATATCAGAGAAATACACTAAGGGAGGCCCGTTTCGGCGACGCCCCTCCGACGCTCAAGTCAGATAATCATCTTCGTCATAAAAAAACGGGTAATTACAGGTGCTAGGCTCAAAATACAGTTTCAGTGTCGTTTTTGGCATACCTGGGAAAATGATTCAACCGTTACCTTTATAACTAGCCTCCTTGACCTGGTCATCACCCTAGCCTGCTTCTTTCGCGGACTCCTCGTGGCGACGTGGTCTTCCCCACGATCTTTCCCACGTTTCCTTGCGAAGCGCGGCCGGCTCGACGTGTCCACTTCGCGTCTTATAGGATCGAGTTGCTCGGGTCGTTCTCGTCGACGCGCTCGGGTCGTTCTCGTCGACTGCTCGGCTTGATCTCGGTCTTCTCTTTTCAAGGTCTCTCGGGCCATCTTCTCGAGGTTTGATTTCTCCTTTTGAGTCGAATTCTCCGCGGGCTGCTTCCGTTCTCGGGTCGCCCTCGAGGTTACTCGCTTCTTTCCTCGGTTCTCTTCACCTCTTTTGTGTCATACAGCGTAAAGGATGAGAGAGAGAGCCTTGTGTGCGTATCTGCCCTTCTCTGGTGGAAAAAGACTTCCCTCAATATCTGTGCCGTCCTCTCTATAACTGAGGTATAAGGGAGATAATGGCATGTAGTTGAGATTGGGTAACCACCCACTCCTTGGCCCATGATACTTAGTGATGGGTGGGGTTTATAACGGCCACGTCGGAGTGTAACTGCTCCTTTTGCTCTCTCTCTCGTTTATGTGAC
Source organism: Craterostigma plantagineum (assembly GCA_027422505.1). Classification (NCBI taxonomy): domain Eukaryota; kingdom Viridiplantae; phylum Streptophyta; class Magnoliopsida; order Lamiales; family Linderniaceae; genus Craterostigma; species Craterostigma plantagineum. The sequence continues at coordinate 8,157 of JAPQWV010003629.1, forward strand.
GTCCTCGGGATATGTTCGGGCAAGGCATCGTTCCTCGGGCGGCATTCTTGGGCGTTGATCGCCTCGGGATGTTCTCGCGGGCCTCTTCGAGAGATCTTTTACGCCTTGGTGGATGTCTCCCTCCTCGGGAGGTGATTTGGCGGGGAATATTTCCACCTCTTTTCGGTCAAACTCGAATATTTGACCGGTTAAAATCCGGGATAACAATAGTCCCCCCCAAAATAGTCCAAAAAAGTTTAGTGAGTTTTGGACGTAGTGGGGTAAAATATTCGAGTTTAGAGAAGGGTGCAAAGATATTTGGTCGGCCGCATTCGTGGATATTCATTTCCTCATTGCATCCCTGCTTTCCCCCGCCGGACTTGAGTAGTTATCATCAGTGAGTTACATCATTCATCGAGGGTTCAGATTTTCACGCCTCACTTCGTCGAGGAGTTAAGAATTTTTTCATTCGCTTATCGAGGACTTGGGAATATAGCGCTCATTCATCGAGCAGATTTGCCTCATTTCATAGAGGACTTTAGGAAATTTCATGCTCATTCATCGAGGACTTAGGAACTTTTGTGCCTCATTCTCAGGGACTTAGGAATTTTCGTGCCTCATTCCTCGAGGACTTGGAATTTTCGCGCCTCTTTCATCGAGGACTTAATAATTTTCATGCCTCATTCTCGAGGACGTAGGAATTTTCGTGCCTCATTCTCGAGGACTTGGAGATTTTCGGCGCATCTTTCATCGAGGACTTAATAATTTTCATGCCTCATTCTCGAGGACTAGGAATTTTTCGTGCCTCATTCATCGAGGACTTAGGAAATTTTCGTGCCTCATTCTCGAGGACTTGGAGATTTTCGCGCCTCTTTCATCGAGGACTTAATAATTTTCATGCCTCATTCTCGAGGACGTAGGAATTTTCGTGCCTCATTCCTCGAGGACTTGGAGATTTTCGCGCCTCTTTCATCGAGGACTTAATAATTTTCATGCCTCATTCTCGAGGGCTTTTCTTCATCTTCCCTCGAGCTTTATTTGGAGATTTTATTCACCCTTACGGGTGATCATGCCTCATCCGAGGACTTTTCTTCATCTTCATTCCGATTTTATTCACCCTCTCGGTGATCATGCCTCATCCGAGGACTTTCTTCGTTTCCGTTCGGCGATTTTCTTCACCCTTTTCGGTGATCGTGCCTCATCCGAGGACTTTTCTTCGTTTCCGTTCGGCGATTTTCTTCACCCTTTCAGGTGATCGTGCCTCATCCGAGGACTTTCTTCGTTTCCGTTCGGCGTTCTCTTCACCTTTCGGGTGATCTGCCTCATCGAGGACTTTTCTTCGTTTCCGTTCGGCGATTCTCTTCACCTTTCGGGTGATCGTCTCATCCAGACTTTTCTTCGTTTCCGTTCGGCGATTTCTTCACCCTTTCGGGTGATCGTGCCTCATCCGAGACTTGTCTTCGTTTCCGTTCCGATTTTTCTTCCCCTTTTCGGTGATCGTGCCTCATCCGAGACTTTTCTCGTTTTCCGTTCGGCGATTTTCTTCACCCTTTCGGTGATCGTGCCTCATCCGAGGACTTTTCTTCTTTCCGTTCGCGATTTTTCTTCACCCTTTCGGGTGATCGTGCCTCCATCGAGGACTTTTCTTCGTTTCTGATACATGCTCCTCACTCGACGGTTTGTTCCCCGAAGGAATGAAGATCGCTCGTTGGATAGGATTTTTTCGCTTGCGCCTTGTTTAGAGTGAATCGTCGACTCGACCCGACGTGATCTGTTTATCCTTGTTTAAAGTACTATATCATTACATATTATGTTACCTTCAGGTGCGTGCATGTTGTTCCCAGTTTTTCTCAGGTCATGACTCTAATATCGAATTGTGTTTCCTCTGGTTGCGAAGCGGGTCGACCGTGGCGTGATGGCATTCCACTTTGTTGCTACGAGGCGTCATGGAGAGGCTTCGGGCGAGTCGCAGCGATCGATATTTGTCGATTGTGATAATCGGCTAAGAGATTACGACCACAAACACGGCTCTTCTAATCGGCCCGATGTACTTTTTATCCTCGACAAATGTGGGCGAAACATCGTTCGAGCGTAAGCTCGACGAACTTGTCCTCGTGACCTCGGAATTTTATTTTATATCATCACATAACATTTTCCCTCAATAATAGCTAATCAATAATTCCCGAGCACAATATCGGCTTTCAAAATGATTTTCGAAATATCACTATTAAAGTTACTAATCACTTCTGCCTATTTCCGTCACATAAAAATAATCTGCCCAAGCAAGCATCAATGCCTCGATATTAATTGCCCCCCCATATAGTCAATCGTTCCCAAATAGATGATGTTAAGCCTAGGCAGTTCAGCAGTCCACATTATAATCGGCCAATCCCTAGTAAACTCCCGATAATAATATTCCCGAGTAAACTATCTCGTCAAGTACGAATCTTACCCGCATGTTTCGATGCTTAAGTAGTCAGCTCTAACGTAAATATGGTCCCTACTTTATAATTTTAGATCTACCCACATAAATTGATTCGACTTACAGCCGGGTCCGATGTGGCGAGCACGCCGATCTGCCGCGTGATGGAGGGTGGTCCTGCTCGTCGCAATCATAGCCACGATCATCGCCTCACATGGTGCAGCTATTCAATACTTTGGGAATCCCTACTTCTTCCATTGGCCGTGTCATGCGATTTCTCGACTCTTCAAGATAGCCCGACAAGGATTGTGTTGGTAACTTGACTTTGATATCGATTTTCTGCGGCATGTCGTAGTGATTTCCGTCATCGACGTGTATTGATCTTCGATGGTGGTCGCCTCGGCCCCGCGGTAAAAAGCTAGCCGAAGGAGGTGGATCGGCCTGATCGCCTCGGGATTCTCAATAAGCAAGTCGTCTTGAGTTTGTCGACATAGACGAGCCTCACCACTACCGAATGAGCTCCTCCTGCGATCTCATAGGCTGCTGCTCAAATAACTAATTATCATCGAGAGCAGCGGATGTCCCTCGCGGCGACATAGATGAGGCTGTCAATAATATTTCATGGCCAAAAGCGCCCGAGAATTCCTGCACTCAAATGGCTCCAAGAAAGCGATGGAGGTGATATTGAGTCCGTATATTTTGGCGTGAGTTTCGTCGAGCAGCCCAATTAATTATCAAAGCATTAGTTTTCCCGTCAGACTCAGTCCATGCAAAGATGTTACAGCCCAAGTAACTTCTATAATTCCAGCGAAAAATATTGAATAGGCGTTACCGTCACCAGGCGAGAGGCCGCCCAGATCAGAGGGGAGGTCGCGTGGTTGTAGCTTCCGATCATCTAGCAGGGTGATGTGTGTGCTCTCAAATATCAAAAAATCTCATCCTCGATTTGCTCACTGTTTCCGTTTTCTTTACGAATCGTCGTGATTTGAGTTTGTTGACGAGGTTTTATTGACGACGAAGGGTAAGATTGAAGGCGCATGCCTTGAGCGTCATCAACTTCGTAAAATTATCGTCGGTTCCCTCCGTTCCTCGAGGTTGACGATTGGGTCTGAAGTTGGCTGCCCGTTTCGGCTTCGCTTGGGGCTGCAACAGCTCGGGTCGGCTTTACATCTCCTTGCCTGGTGTCGATGACGAAGGCGATTAGTCCGTTCGAGCCCCGACGGTGCGTTCTTCGTTGTGGTGCTCGGGGCTGCCGATACCTTCACAAGGATCATCCGTTCGCGGGGTGATGCGAGCTTGCGACAACCTTGTTTCCGGGTCTGATTTGTAGCCATTCAGTGGTCTGAATTTTCGTTTACAACGGCTGGTTTTTGACTCATTCATGGTGGTGGTCTTGGTCGACGGCGACGGGGAGGTCACGATGACTAACGGCTTCGGAGTGGGCAGATTTTCTCAGAACGCATCGTATTTTTGAGAACAAAACGTTCCCACAGACGGCGCCAATTGATGCGTCCCAAAAAATCACGTTCCCGAGTTGGCGCGTAAAATGGATCGTTTGCTCCCGTCGCCGCTATTGAATGCCTTTTAACTTCGTCGTCGCCGTAGAGTGCCTGAAATATCAGAGAAAATACACTAAGGGAGGCGCCGTTTCGGCGACGCCCCTCCGACGCTCAAGTCAGATAATCATCTTCGTCATAAAAAAACGGGTAATTACAGGTGCTAGGCTCAAAATACAGTTTCAGTGTTCGTTTTTGGCATACCTGGGAAAATGATTCAACCGTTACCTTTTATACTAGCCTCCTTGACCTGGTCATCACCCTAGCCTGCTTCTTTCGCGGACTCCTCGTGGCGACGTGGTCTTCCCCACGATCTTTCCCACGTTTTCCTTGCGAAGCGCGGCCGGCTCGACGTGTCCACTTCGCGTCTTATAGGATCGAGTTGCTCGGGTCGTTCTCGTCGACGCGCTCGGGTCGTTCTCGTCGACTGCTCGGCTTGATCTCGGTCTTCTCTTTTCAAGGTCTCTCGGGCCATCTTCTCGAGGTTGATTTCTCCTTTGAGTCGAATTCTCCGCGGGCTGCTTCCGTTCTCGGGGTCGCCCTCGAGGTTACTCGCTTCTTTCCTCGGTTCTCTTCACCTCTTTTGTGTCATACAGCGTAAAAGGATGAGAGAGAGAGCCTTGTGTGCGTATCTGCCCTTCTCTTGGTGGAAAAAGACTTCCCCTCAATATCTGTGCCGTCCTCTCTATATAACTGAGGTATAAGGGAGATAATGGCATGTAGTTGAGATTGGGTAACCACCCACTCCTTGGCCCATGATACTTAGTGATGGGTGGGGTTTATAACGGCCACGTCGGAGTGTAACTGCTCCTTTTGCTCTCTCTCTCGTTTATGTGACGTCCTCGGGAATATGTTCGGGCAAGGCATCGTTCCTCGGGCGGCATTCTTTGGGCGTTGATCGCCTCGGGATGTTCTCGCGGGCCCTCGGGAGATCTTTTACGCCTTGGTGGGATGTCTCCCTCCTCGGGAGGTGATTTGGCGGGGAATATTTCCACCTCTTTTCGGTCAAACTCGAATATTTGATCGGTTAAATCCGGGGATAACTACTTATACAAGACCAAGGTGAGAAGGAGATGGTAAGGTTAGCTTTTGTTGCTGATACGCTCTTACTCTCTTACATCAACCAAGCTAAGCTGCTTTTGGGTCTGACTTCGAACAACCAATCTTCAAACCCTTCAACTCCTCACTCGAACCAAGCTAATAGGCCAACCAACTCCTTTCCCAAACCACATCCTCTCCAAGAATCGTCATACCTAACAATGGCTTCCATTTGTCGAAGCCCTCTTCGCCCTTTTCGAGAGCTAGCCCAAGGCAGCCCATTTCTTACGCATCTGTGTTGAACGGTTCTTCTTCACATGGCCTGGACGGCAGCAACTTCTCGAGCCCAGGGTCGCCGGACTTGCAATTTTACGAGTTCAAGAACGAGTTTTTGGGCGAGGGCGGCGGCGGTAAGGGTGGACAGGCGGCGTTCTTTGACGACCCGGCGGTGGATTCATTGATGAGCCCAAGTGGGAGGAGTGATTCGGTGGTTTTTCCTTACGGTGCAGACGAGCACCCTCAGCATTCGTTTCATAGGAGGAGCTGCTCGGTGAATGACGCCGCCTTTTTGTCTGGGCTTGAGGAGAACTTTGGGTTTGGTTTTAGGCCTTGCATGTACTTTGCTAGGGGGAATTGTAGGAATGGAAGTGCTTGTAAGTTTTCTCACAGTGATCTTTTCGGGGAAGGAGTTGAATCTGCTTCAGGGTTTGAGGACTTGTTGAGGGTGAAGGCTCTTCAACAGAGGCTTGCGTTGATGGGTTCTTCTGGCGGGCACAACCCTTTTTCTTACAACAAATTCATCAACTTTTGGATGGGAATCACAGGTAGACCAGAAAAAGGTTTCACCTTTTATGTTCTTGAATCAATTTTGGGAATGTTCTAATGTTTCTTGATTTCCATTTCATTCCTATATCTTGATATCCATGAGGTTGTTGTTGCATGAGCTTCTAGTTTAAGATCTTCTTGGACTATAATGAATGTCCTAAAGTTAATCGATGTGGTGTAAGAGCAGAAATGACTTCTCAACGATGGGTCTTGGCGGTGCTTCGAGCTCGAGTGCTAGACAGATTTACTTGACTTTTCCCGCCGACAGTACATTCAAAGAAGAGGATGTATCGAATTACTTTAGGTCAATGATCCTTTTTGCTTAAATAGAATCTTGATCATCAAAATCACCTTATGAATGTATGTATACGTGAACGAGGTTTAATCCTTGTCTTGAAGCATGTTTGGACCCGTGCAAGATGTTAGAATACCATATCAGCAGAAGAGAATGTTCGGTTTCGTGACATTTGTCTACCCCGAGACCGTTAAGCTTATTCTTGCAAAGGGGAACCCTCACTTTGTCTGCGATTCTCACGTGCTCGTCAAGCCCTACAAGGAGAAGGGAAAAATCCTAGAAAAGTACGCCTTTTCTTGACTTTCGATCATTATAAACTCTCTTGTGTATTAATTTAGCTTCATTTTTTTTTGGAACTGAATTATATTTGCAGGAAACATCTGCAGCATCATCATCAGCAACAATTGGAGAAGGGTGAATACTCGGGATTTGATTCAAGAGAACTCTACGATCTCCCAGTCGGTGAGAAAGATGTTGAATGATTCGTAGAATTACTACATTCATGGGCACTAACTAACTCTGTCTCCTTTATTACAGGGCCTAGAATGCTGTTGAATTCTCGGGATATGATGCTGAGGAGGAAATTCGAGCAAGAAGCAGAATTACAGCACTCCTTCGAACTACAAAGCAGAAAGATGATGAATCTACATCTTATGGATCTGAATAATAATAATAATCAGCAGAAAAATTTCCATTTCCCTCTTGGCTTGCCGGCATCTTCTTCCCCGAGACAGTCTCCATTGCCTACGAGTCAAAGCCTTCATCAAGAAGGTTTTCTTGATTGAGACACTTGTTTCTAAATTATATTCAATAAAATCTTTCTAGTGTCTGTTTGGTAGTTACTTTGTTTTCTCTCTTTTTGGCTGCAGAATTTGAGGCTGGGGAAGATGCTCTGAAATTTCCAGCAGTTCAAACTGATGACAGTAAGTTGGGATCGGAAGAAGATGCCGAGTATACTTCTAACAACAATGGAAGGTACTAATTTTCTGGTCTTTGTTCTGAACAACCATCTATAACTGTTGTTCATGGGAACTTATGGTTCGATTATCTTCAACATGCTTCTAAAATACCATTGTGTTGATTTTCCTCTTTGCAGTTTGGAGCACGGACTGCCCGACAATTTGTTTGCATCTCCTACAAAATCAGCCGCCGAAAATCAATCTGCGTTCTTCCATGAAAATAGAAGCGAAGTTGAGACCACACATAAATCCTCTAACACCAACAATGCATCTGTGATTTCTGGTAGTTCTCCCCTTACATGGTCTCTCCTCCATGTTACTTCCAAATAACAAGGTAATAAATAACTCTACTTTTTACATATAACAAATCTTACTCTATTTTTGAAAGTAAAAACTCATTTAAGTGCCTGCAGGTGGTAGACCTTATCAAGGCTTACAAGATCAGGGTTAGCTTTAGTTAGGTAACATAACTACCCTTCAAAACATTTCTCCTTGGAAGTACTTTTGTCTTGAAAGTATTCTCATTTTTAAATGTCCCTTTTTCTTTCTTTCCCCTTTTTGTGCTTGCAGAAAGTTTGAGTAAGAGCATAATACAATATAAGAGGTAACAGAAAAGTCTCCTCCAGCTGTATAGAGAAAAACAAATACCTGAGGTTATTGCCATCGTCATCATCATCAAGATAGCAATCTTATTACAACCAGTATTCATGTGTGATATGCGAGTAAAAAGGACAGATGAGCTCATTTTTATGAGGGATGAGCTCTTCTGTTCAGCTCCATTATGTGTAATCATGTGCTGGGCCACCATGAACTATTATGTACTATACTATTATATATGTATAACCAAGAAATGAAAGACCATTAATTACTCTCCACTGTTTTATGCAATGAAACTTTACTCTGTATGTGTACTCGTTCTGTTGGGATCTATAACGTCCATGAGAAATTTGATCGCTCGAACCCTAATGATGAGAAGCGAGTTAAGACGACATCATTTAATACAAGATTAAAAGGGACTTCACTTCTCCCACTTTTCGGTTTCTTTTGAGGTGGAAATGAAACAAGTTACTAATCGCTCACATGGGCTGCTGACAAGAAGTTGAATGGCCATCGACATCAAGCTACCAAAAAGCTACAAACTTTGCCTTCTTTACGCTTGCGTATATTAGTTAGGCCTTCTCTTTATGGCAAATGGTGTCTGAGTGCTGCTTCAGTTTTAGCAGTGTCCTTTTGCAGGTTTTTACACGAACATGCGAGTCTGTGACCTCACACCAAACCATAAGCTCTGTGTCCCACTTGGGAACAGAAGATATTTATTACATTATATGGTACGTTGGTTGAAGTAAGAACTACGAAATGCATAACCGTTCATGAATTCATAGCTTTGGTGGATCAGTTTTAGTGATCGCTTAATGGCCCAGACCAGTATTCTTGATTCGTATAAAGCCAGAAAGAACACAGTTTTCACGGTGTTCGTTGTTCAATCAGATCTTTGATGATGGTATGGTAATAATTAAAATGTCAAATCAAGGGAAGACAAGGTTAAAAAACAAATAAGAAGGCATACATACACATGAAGCCAAAAAACACATATCGAAGAAATAACTCAATCCTAAAAACAATTAACAGATGTCAATCAGCAAAGCTTATCCGCTCTGCTCTGTTCTGTTCTGCTTCATGCTCTGTTCTATCTTTGATAATTTACCATAGAAGTTGGGTAATTTGGCCTCTCACTTGGCCATCATAACCTTGACAAACTCCTCGTAATTGATCTGCCCATCGCCGTCCACGTCAGCCTCGCGGATCATCTCATCAACCTCCTCGTCGGTCAGCTTCTCGCCAAGATTCGTCATGACGTGGCGAAGCTCGGCGGCAGAGATGAAGCCATTTTGGTCCTTGTCGAAAACCCTGAATGCCTCCTTCAGTTCTTCCTCGGAATCTGTGTCTTTCATCTTTCGAGCCATTAGATTGAGAAATTCTGGGAAGTCGATGGTTCCATTGCCGTCGGCGTCGACCTCGTTGATCATATCTTGGAGCTCGGCCTCGGTGGGATTCTGTCCCAATGAGCGCATCACAGTGCCGAGCTCCTTGGTGGTGATGCAACCTTTTCAAAATCAAACAACCCTATTGATCGAAAATATAATACCTAAACCTATTTTGATTACCCATTATCATGAACATATCAAAGAAAAATCCCTCTTTTGATTCATTGGATTTTACCCACTATCCAACGCATAGCATTGCCACAGAATGAACAGAGCTTAGATCCATACGTCTTCGTACAAAAAGAAAGGATCTTTCCAATACGTAGAAAAAGCAGATTGAAAAAGCGTATAGAGAAGGCAGATTTACCATCGCCATCCTTGTCGAAGAGAGAAAAGGCTTCCTTGAATTCTGAGATCTGATCGTCTGTAAGCTGGTCCGCCATTTCCGAGGCCTTTAATTACCTTTTTTTTTTTCTATGGAGAATAACGTAACCAATTAAGGCGTAAGAGAAAATAGAGAAGAGAGCTGTGCGTTGCGTGCCACACTGTAGGTGACAGCGAAGAAAGCGGAGCTCGATTTGTTTCGTGGGGTTAAAAATCTGATTTTTAATTACGTTCTTCTTGAATTTGATCTTTCCACGCTTAAAAACGGGTTGAGATCCTCTATTCCACTTTCTGTATTCCACTCCGTATTCCAATGAACGAAAATCATTACACCTCCCCCGACAAGTGTTAAAACACACGTAAATATCATTACACCTATGAATTTCATTACAACAAGTGTTTAAACAAAAAAAACCTCATTATTACGTATTTTCCTATTTTAATATATAATACTGATTTTTTCTACTCCATATTAGAAAAATACGTAATAATGAGGTTTTTTTTTGTTTAAACACTTGTTGTAATGAAATTCATAGGTGTAATGATATTTACGTGTGTTTTAACACTTGTCGGGGGGAGGTGTAATGATTTTCGTTCGTTGGAATACGGAGTGGAATACAGAAAGTGGAATAGAGGATCTCAACCGATTAAAAACGTAATCTTTATTAATATCGCATGAATAGTAGAAAATATTAAAAAGTATGATCCATTACCATCATAGAATCCTCGTAGTTGAAGTGATCATACATGCAGGCCAATTACAAGAGAACTACGGCTGAGTTAACAAGAAGCCGAATACTAGAGAATGATTATGAAAGAGAAATACATTCAAAAGTATCATCGGAATTTAAGGCAACAATCGCATGTATATATTATCTTATATGTACGTAATTCTCCCATAAACTGCAACCAAAGAGACCCAAAAACAATGCAGAAGCCTTTCACTATCCTTCTTCTTTTCTTCCTCTTCATCATCTGCCCTGCGATATTATGTAGTAAAGCTCAAGAATTCAATAATCAATATCTTCAAAGGATGATCACAAACAGGAGAACATCACAGAGGTTATCCCTCCAAGATTCTCTAACAAAGCTGTTCCAAGAAAAAACAAAGCATTCTCCCAATCTATTCATCTCTCCCCAGGACGGACTCATGGAATCGGACAAGATCGACAAATTGCCAGGACAACCTCAAAACGACGTAGATTTCGACCAATACGCTGGCTATGTCACCGTCGATCCAAAAGCTGGGAGAGCGCTTTTCTACTACTTCGTCGAGTCTCGGACTAATAATTCTTCCCACGACGACCCTCTTGTTCTATGGTTGAATGGGGGTATATGATTATTTTTGCTTCGAATTTATTCGTATTCAAATTTATTTTCGCAAAAAATAAAAACCTATGTTTGATGTAGGCCCGGGATGTTCGTCGCTGGGCGCTGGGGCGATGGGGGAATTGGGTCCGTTTAGGGTCAACAGCGACGGGAAAACACTATTTCGTAACAATTACGCATGGAATAACGGTGAGTTCGTACTAAATGACCACTTCACCTAACAACTTAAGCTTCCAACTAGTGTATCATTCTTTAATTTTATTTTCATATATCGCGCTCCTTCACTAGGCTGATTTTTCTTTATTATCTAACATTAGAGGTGTAATTTTCATGAATCAGCAATCGCGAGGATTAGTACCCACAAAGCTTGTTTGATCATTGAGCTCTGATATCACGTTGAAACTAATGTGATCATTATTTTAATTATTTATTCGTCAGTGGCCAACGTGATATTCTTGGAATCTCCCGCCGGCGTTGGCTTCTCCTATTCGAACACCACGAGCGATTACAACAACACGGCGACGCTCGGACGGCGAACGACGCCTACGCATTTCTCGTAAATTGGCTCGAGAGGTTTCCTCAGTACAAATCCCGAGAATTTTACATCACGGGCGAGAGCTACGCAGGTCACTACGCGCCTCAGCTCGCCCGCACCATATTGGACAACAATAAAAACGCCACGAACCAAACTGTTATTAACCTCAAGGGCATCGCCGTAAGCGCGTAATTTTTTATTTTTATTTTTTTTGAAGTTTTTCGCAGTGACGTTTTTTTTTTTTCGACGTATGTATCAGATAGGAAATGCGTTGGTCGATGACGCAATGATAGACGGGCCGGGATTGTACGACCATCGCTGGACGCATGCCTTGAACTCGGACGAGACTCACAGAGACGTCTTTGAGTACTGCGACTTTGACGACGACGACGACGATCGATGTGCGACTTCTACGCATAAATCCAAAGTTGAAATGGGAAAAATCGATATAGACAACATATACGCGCCACTGTGTCACAATTCAGCGGTTTCCTTCACTGGCACGGCAAGATCGAATAAGTTCTAACTAACTAAGAATGAGTTCATTCTTCCTATGAAGAAATAATCAAATCATTTTAACTTTTTTTTATCAGATTAATTACGTCGATCCATGCTCTGGTTACTACGTCACGAACTATCTGAACTCCGCCGAAGTTCAAAAGGCGCTCCATGTAAAGCCCACGCCTTGGGCGTTTTGCTGGTAAAACTCAGACATGCATGATTCCTAGGTTATCCTTCTCCATGCTATTTATTCATTACTCTAATTCAATAATGCTTGAGAATAAATATGCAGGAATTATAGCTGGACAGACTGGGAAAGCCATGTTTTGCCGACCGTTGAGTATCTCATGTCGAATGGAATCAGAGTATGGTTATACAGGCAAGTGCTGAGACACCATTTTAGATCCATACAATGTTGTTTTTCATGCAGCTTTTCGATCGAAAAATACAAATTTTCTTACCTTGCACAGCGGAGATATCGATGCAAATGTGCCAGTGACATCCACGAGATACGCAATCAACAGCCTCAAACTTCCGATCAAAAGTTCTTGGCGTCCGTGGTACCTTGACGATGAGGTAATAAGAGAATTTCAACTAATAAAAACCTTTTTTTATTCGAAGTCATGGAATTAAAATAACTTCATACGTATTGGTCGCAGGTTGGAGGATATGTGGTGGGCTATGAAAATTTGACCTTTGTGACGGTTAGGGGCGCCGGCCATCTTGTCCCGGCGTATCAACCTCAGAGAGCGCTTACGATGATCTCTTCTTTCTTACAAGGGGTTTATCCTCCTTCATCGTAACCTCCTTCAATGTTGTCAGAATAAATGTTATCTTTTTTTTTCTTTCTTTCTTTCTTGTTGCTATCATGGTGCTGATGTTCTTGAAGATGTAATACTTTTTGCTCATTATGATGAAACAAAATGACGGTTTGAGTCCACAAAAGCATCCCAGACAGAATACAATTCTGATGCTACTATGTACACCTTTTCTAGCAGCATTTATGGAGGGAAAGAAAAGAACGCAAGAATCTCAGAAATTACACAATAAACAACATAGTATTATAAAATAAGAGGTATGGATGCCCATTAGGAAAGGATGGGTCTTTATTTATTTAATTTGCTATAATTCTATTGGTTGATTCTTGAGACTATAGGTCTATAAATACCACTCATTGGTCATTTGAAATTTTACACTTTTGATTCATTGTATAAGTTGGTTATTATATAATATATAAATATTTTATAACACGTTATCAGCACGAGACTCTACCGACAACGCCGATCCCCGACGACGACGCTAATTTCTGCCGAAGATTTACGGGCATAATTAAGGTATAATAATTTTATTATACAAATTTAATATATATATACAATATACAACAAAATGCCATAGTCCGACTGGTTTCGCGGAATACCGTCAAAATCTAATTGATGGGAGGTCCAGATTTCGAATCCCAGCGGTGGCATATTAATTTTTTTTCTATCCGACTAGCTTGGTTCGTTTGTCCGACTAGCTTGGTTCGGTTGTCCGACTAGCTTGGTTCGGTTTGTCCGACTAGTTTGGTTCGATTTATACCGCCTATCATGTGATGTTTTGTACCACCTGATATGTGCCGGTTTATACCGCCTATTATGCGCCGGTTTGTAACTCTTGCCAATAACTACGTCTAATTATATATTCGAAATAATTGGCTATACCGACTATCTTTTTCGAATATTATTTTTATTAAGATTAGTTATGCACGTAATATTTTGTTATATTATCATTTTTTTAATGCTTTTTGTATTTTATAGTAATATGACGAATTTGGCGAGCCTTGAGTTTGTTGCACTCGATATCACTGGCCGAAATTACCTATCTTGGGCACTAGATGCCGAAATTCATTTGAAAGCAAAAGGTCTAGGTGATACCATCAAACCGACCAATGAAACATCCGAGCAGGACAAGGCGAAGGCAATGATTTTTCTTCGCCACCACATTCATGAAAGTCTCAAAATTGAGTACTTAACAGTGAAAGACCCGAAAGACTTGTGGAAAAATTTGGAAGATCGATATAACCACTTGAAAACTGTAATTCTCCCAAATGCAAGGTACGAATGGGTGAATTTACGCTTGCAAGATTTTAAATCGGTAAGCGAATATAATTCTGCTGTTTATAGAATTACTTCTACACTGAAATTATGTGGAGAAACTATTACCGATGCAATTATGTTGGAGAAAACGTTCACCACGTTTCATCCATCAAATGTTATTCTACAACAGCAGTATCGAGAGAGAAATTTTGAAAAGTACTCAGATCTTATTTCTTGCTTACTATTGGCTGAGCAAAACAATGAGTTGCTGATGAAAAATCATGAATCCCGACCGACTGGTGCTGCTGCACTCCCTGAAGCGAATGCAGTCAATGGTAATAATGATAATAATCGAGGTAACGGTCGTGGACGTGGTCGTGGGGGATATCGCGGTCGTGGACGTGGCCGTGGCCAAGGTCGTGGTCGTGGCCGGAGTTATCATGGTGGTGGTTATCAATATTTCCGTGGTGGTTATCATAATTATCGTGGTGGTCATCAAAATCTTTCCCAGAAGAAGAAAGTTTATGACGGTAAAAATGAAAAGAAGCAAACTGAACAGAAAGGGAATGACGAGAAATGTTATCGATGCGGTGGTCCGGGCCATTGGTCCCGCACTTGCCGTACGCCCCAATACCTTGTTGAGCTGTACCAAGAATCAATAGGCAAAGGAAAAAAAAACTGAAACGAACTTTGTTCAGGGTACAATTGCTTCAACTTCTGGTGTTAATGAAGAAGGTGTTAATTTCGATGCCGACGATTTTCTGCTCCTCAATGAAGAAATTTAACCTGTTATCATTTTAAAAAATTAAATGCTTTATTGTGTGCTTTGGTGTGTGTCGTTTGAAAGTTTGTTATGTTTTTCTATGATTTGGATGATATTCCTGTGTTTGCTATGTATCGTTTACTTTCAATAATATTGTCATGTTTGCTATGATTATTATTTGGATGTTATTCCTGTGTTTGCTGTGTATCGTTTGTTTTCAATAATATGTATTAATGATAATTCCATGTTTGTTTATAAAGGATTTTACATGATGGACACGAGCATGTGCAATGGAGAATTATGTCTTGCGGACTGTGCAACGACTAATACAATTCTGAAAAATAAGAACTATTTCGAGCATCTTGATATGAAAGAAATCAGTGTGATTACTATATCGGGTAGCACAAATATAATTGAAGGCTCCGGAAGAGCTAATATATTATTGCCCAGAGGAACAAGGCTGATTATTGAAAATGCCTTATATTCCCCTAAGTCTCAAAGAAATTTATTAAGCTTTAAAGCGATTCGAAATAACGAATATCATGTTGAGACTGCACAAAAGGGAGATGTTGAATATTTGCACATTACGAAAGTGATTTCTAATGAAAAAAGAATCATAGAAATATTACCGTCTTTTAACTCTGGGCTATACTACACATATCTTCGAACAATTGAATCATATGCTATCCAAAGGTTTACCAATGACAGTACGTTTAATGTTTGGCATGACCGGTTGGGCCATCCCGGTACAACTATGATGCGAAAAATAATTGAAAATTCACGCGGACATTTGTTGAGGAACCCGAAGATTCTCCAGTCTAAAGAATTAATATGTATTGCTTGCTCTAAAGGGAAGTTAATTATTCGACCATCCCAAATGAAAGTAAAGACCGAGTCTATTGCATTTTTGGAGCGTATACATGGCGATATTTGTGGACCGATACATCCATCATGTGGACCATTTAAATATTTCATGGTATTAATTGATGCATCAAGTAAATGGTCCCACGTATGTTTATTATCTACGAGAAATGTGGCATTTGCGAGATTACTTGCTCAGCTGATTAGATTAAGAGCACATTTCCCAGATTATCCGATAAAGAAAATACGTTTTGATAATGCTGGTGAATTTACTTCCAAGGCATTTAATGATTATTGTATGTCTATCGGTATCGATGTCGAGCATCCCGTGCCACATGTCCATACACAAAACGGTCTTGCAGAATCGTTGATTAAACGCCTGCAATTAATTGCAAGGCCATTGTTGATGAAGTCGAAACTTCCGTCGTCTTGTTGGGGACATGCTATATTACATGCAGCAGCACTAATCCGCATCAGGCCAACAAGTTATCATAATATCTCCCCGTTACAAATGGTTTATGGTCAGGAACCAGATATTTCTCATCTAAGAATTTTCGGATGCGCAGTATATATTCCAATTGCACCACCACAACGCACAAAGATGGGACCTCAAAGGAGGTTGGGAATATATGTCGGTTTTGAATCTCCATCAATTATAAAATATTTAGAACCCTTAACTGGAGATCGATTCACGGCCAGATTTGCCGACTGTCACTTCGATGAAACAAATTTTCCGACATTAGGGGGAGAAAAGAAACAGTTGGAAAGAAATATTAGTTGGAATGAATTATCGCTAAATCATTACGATCCTCGAACAAAAGAATGTGAACTAGAAGTTCAAAAGATAATTCATTTACAAAGCTTAGCGAATCAATTGCCAGACAGTTTTGCTGACCCAAAAAGAGTGACAAAGTCACATATTCCAGCTGTTAATGCTCCTGCTAAAATTGATGTTCCTGCAGAACAAAGAGATAATGCGATTGAGCTTAAACCACAACTAAAGCGTGGTAGGCCCTCTGGTTCCAAAGATAAAAATCCTCGGAAAAGAAAAGGAACAAATAATAAGAATGGTCCAATCGAGGATTTATCAACTAGAGAAGAGTCGATGGGCATAAATGATTATAAGAATGAAAGTCAGGTACCTGAACAAATCGAAAATAATGATAATGAAGAGATCTCTATCAATTACGCCCAGAATAGAATAAGATGGAATCGAGATAAAGTCAACGTTGACGACAAATTCTCATTTAACGTAGCGCTACAAGAAATGAATGAGATTAATGAGAATGAGGATCATGAACCAAGGTCTGTAAAAGAGTGCAGACAAAGAAATGATTGGCCAAAATGGAAAGATGCAATCGATGCTGAATTAAAATCACTTGAGAGACGAAAAGTTTTTGGACCTGTAGTTCGTATACCAGAGAATATAAAGCCGGTTGGATATAAATGGGTTTTTATCAGAAAGAGAAATGAAAAGGGCGAAATTATGAGATACAAAGCCCGGCTTGTTGCACAAGGTTTTTCGCAAAGACCTGGTATTGATTATGAGGAGACATACTCTCCTGTGGTGGATGCAACAACTTTTCGTTATATAATAAGTCTGGCAATACGTGAAAAACTCGATATGCGTCTAATGGATGTTGTCACTGCCTATTTATATGGCTCACTTGATAGTGACATTTATATGAAGCTTCCTGAGGGATTTCAATTGCCTGAAAATTCAAGGCCCCGTGATGAGTACTCAATTAAACTAAACAAATCGCTTTATGGATTAAAGCAATCTGGGCGTATGTGGTATAATCGTCTAAGTGAATATTTATTGAAAGAGGGATACAAAAATGATCAAATTTGCCCTTGTATATTTATGAGAAGATGTAGAAATGATTTTGTCATCATAGCAGTATATGTTGATGATATCAATATAATTGGAACTCGTGGAGAGTTATCAAAGGCCGTTAATTGTTTGAAAAAGGAGTTTGAAATGAAAGATCTCGGAAAGACGAAATTTTGTCTCGGCCTGCAGATTGAATATTTGAAAAATGGAATATTCGTATGTCAAGAAACATATACGAAAAAGGTATTGAAAAGATTTTATATGGATAAAGCTCATCCGTTGGATACTCCGATGGTTGTTCGATCTCTAGATGTGACTAAAGATCCATTCAGACCTCGAGAAAATGATGAAGAATTGCTTGGTCCTGAAGTACCATATCTTAGTGCCATAGGAGCACTAATGTACCTTACGAGTCATACGCGACCTGATATAGCGTTCGCTGTAAATTTATTGGCGAGATATAGTTCGTCACCAACTCGTAGACATTGGAACGGTATTAAACGAATTTTTCGATACCTTAAAGGAACAACTGATTTGGGATTATTCTATTCAAATGAGTCCAGGTCAGATCTAATTGGATACGCAGATGCTGGTTTTCTATCCGACCCACATAATGCTCGATCGCAAACAGGTTATCTATTTACATATGGTGGAACTGCTATTTCTTGGCGGTCAGTTAAACAAAGTTTAACCGCCACATCATCTAATCATGCGGAAATTTTAGCTATTCACGAAGCTAGCAGAGAATGTGTTTGGTTACGATCGATAATCCAGCATATACGACAAACCTGCGGGTTATTATCGGAGAAGTTAGCTCCGACGATCTTATATGAAGACAATGCCGCATGCATTGCTCAGTTAAAGGAAGGTTACATCAAAGGTGATAGAACCAAACATATATCGCCTAAATTCTTCTATACGCACGACCTTCAGAAGACCGGCGAAATTAACGTACAACAAGTTCGATCAAGTGACAACCTCGCGGATCTATTCACAAAAGCGCTACCTCCAAGATTATTCGAAAAACTTGTAGATTTAATCGGACTCCGAAGGCTCAAAGATCTTGAGTAATGTTTACATCAGGGGGAGACTACATATGCTGCACTCTTTTTCCCTTCATTAGGTTTTTATCCCACTGGGTTTTTCCTAATAAGGTTTTTAACGAGGCAGCTAATATCTATTTTTGTAATGGGCATCCAAGGGGGAGTATTATAAAATAAGAGGTATGGATGCCCATTAGGAAAGGATGGGTCTTTATTTATTTAATTTGCTATAATTCTATTGGTTGATTCTTGAGACTATAGGTCTATAAATACCACTCATTGGTCATTTGAAATTTTACACTTTTGATTCATTGTATAAGTTGGTTATTATATAATATATAAATATTTTATAACACAGAGAACTGATTTTGATCTTTAAGCAAGGAATAAATGAATCAAACCATCGGGTTCTTTTTTTTCCTTCTTTTCAAGAATTACGTACGCCATCTTCGAGCATCATCCCTTTGAGGCTCTTCGCAAGCCAAATCGCTGTATCCCTTGGAGAAACCTTTTCCTTGCCGAAAGGTTTTAGGACGACTGCTAATTCTTCAAGCCTGTTCTGCTGAAGCAGATCGGCGGATAATTCTAACAGTCCTTCGAGCGCATCAGCTCTTTGTCTGAACGAAGTCACATCTAGCGTTTCTTTAGCTGCTGCTGATGGAGGATCCTCTTTCATGGGAGGGTCGTTCGATCTCGTGGGGTCCGCCGAATTTCCAGCCTCTGAGTTAGAAGTTGAATTCGAAGCAGCTATAGCAGTGGTAGTAACATCTATTTCTTTCGTCACAGTGCTTTCAGACGTGCC
Organism: Craterostigma plantagineum; assembly: GCA_027422505.1. Classification (NCBI taxonomy): domain Eukaryota; kingdom Viridiplantae; phylum Streptophyta; class Magnoliopsida; order Lamiales; family Linderniaceae; genus Craterostigma; species Craterostigma plantagineum. The sequence goes on from JAPQWV010003629.1 coordinate 27,343, forward strand.
CAAAGTAGGAGTTTTTCTATCGAAACTTGGCTTCGAATCTGCTGAAAAAATCGAATCTTTTGCTTCCAATTTGCTTACTACATCGATTCTCTTAGAGTTTTCCTGCAATAACACAGCAGTCGTGTCGGCGAAAGTAGACGGCAAACGAGATTTCTCACTAGCAGCAGTTTGTACAACTTTATGCCCCATCTCAAAAGAATAAACATGCTTGTGTACGCCTGACGAGGAACTTTCTGGAACTGAGGATACACTTTTCACTACCACGAACTTGTCTTTGTCATTAATCCCACTGCTTTGGCTAATTATTGGGACGAAACGTGAATCTTTCGAGGGATCCATTTTCTTCTTCTCACATTGAGAATTCAAATCAACAAATTGAACGCCCAAACTCTCCTTACATGTCGCTGCAATAGAACCATTCGTCGGTTTTTTACGACCATTTTCAGACTGCGAAGAGGAAGTAGTCGAACAACTGGGAAGAGACACATCGAAATCCACCTCAGTGGCTTGTTCATGATAACAGTTTGTTTTCCTTTCTGATGGAAGCTCAACCATCTCTACGTTAACAAAGGGAGTCGTTGTTGCGTCGTCGCACAGCTCAAATCCTTGTATGGAAACCGAAGAAGAAGCAGAGTTGCTACTATCCGCCTTCATCCTCTTAGAAGAACCAGGCGAAACCATATTTTTGCCATCCCTTGAATGATGAGAAGGCGTCGATGTATTCTTTTGAGCATCAGAAGCATCTTGGGGGATCGTAATGGCCTTCCCTGCGTCGGGTCCCACTTTTTTCGTCGCCCGTAAAGGAAACGATGGCCTTCTGCTCAGCATAGGAGGCGTTTTGAGCCTCTGTTTCCCCGTGAATCCTTCTTCAAAAGCAGGGCTCATCAAAGGGCCAGAATGAGATATCCCTTCTTGCCTTGCTCTGTTATTTGGCGTTGGAGGTGTTTCGAGCCTCTGTTTCGACGAAGAACCTTCTTCAGCAACAGCGTTCAGTGGGCCTGAATAAGAGATGATCCCTTCGTGCTTGGCCCTAGTCTTTGGTGGGGTTTCCGTGCTAGTTAACTGCAAAGTCGGCCATGGCGTGAAATTGTAAATCGAGCCATACGATATAGATTCGAAGTACTCAAACTACCATTACCTGGTGCTTCAGAGAAGATGCTCTCTGTATTCTTTTTGCAGAATCCGAGTTATTGGGCGGATCTTGACTGATCTTAGTAGGCTTTGGGGCTCTTGGCGGATGTTCGACATTGCTAGTCGGAATACTATTAGTAACAGTTTTAGCGCAATTGCTTCTCATGGGAGAACTGTTCTCTCTGCTCTTACCTTCCCTCAGAACCGTTACAGTGTTTTTTACCCTCCTCATTGGCTGATCGGCTCTGTTTTTATCGCCAGGAAAGAAATGCCTGCCTTCTTCCTCTACGCCGCCATCTCCATCTTTTTCAAAGTCATCGGCAGTAGCAAAATCTTCGAGTGTTGCTTTATGAACTGTGAACTCCTTTTCACTGCAAGAACTGTTACTGCTTTGGCTCTCGACCATGTTCTTTCTGATCTCTCTCGCCGTCAAAAGAGGTTTGTCGACGTTGGGATTATAGGATGGACGGTATTGGTCGATGTAAGGTTGTAGATAAGGGTGTTTGAGCAGCTCAGACGCCTGAGACACGGTAAGAAAGAAGATACGTTGAAGTGTGTAAGAAAGAAACCTGGGAATGTTGAGAAGGTGTGAAAATTTGGTGAGAATTCTTACAGTTGATCGATGCTCGGGGTTTTTCCTCAGCATGCTCTTGATGAGCGTTTTCCTGTGAGAAAACGGAGATGATTCTTTGTAGATCTCATGTTTGTGAGTCATAGAAGAAAAAAAACAATTGAAGGTGTTCTTACAGGGAGGGAGAGTAACACGGAGGCAATGGCCCCATTGATGAGCGATTAATCTTGCTTATTAAGCCAGCCATGTCCTGAAAAATGCATAGAAAGTGATTTGCTTGAGTGCAAAATAAGGATTTGAAACTCTTACGATCAATAGCAAGTTGAAAAACTCTTACAAAGGCTTTGAAAGCAGGACGATGAGCAGCCATTTCGTATATACAGCAACCTTAGGAACGAACAGAATTTAGGAGCCCTGATTGATCAAACTTTTTTGGAAATTGAATAACATGTAAAGTAAAGGCATACCAAGAGACCAGATATCTGACTTAAATCCGTAAGGAATATCTGCAAGAAGCTCGGGGCACATGTAGTTGGGAGTTCCAACTACCTGAGCAAAAGCAAGAATCTTATGTTAGAAATATCATTCACGATATTCTAAGGCCTATAAAGAAATGCAAAACCGCATTTATAAGTTATGAAGACGAAGCATGTTTAGGCGCATACCGAGGATGCCAAATCGTCGGCCTTCAAAGTCTTGGCAAGCCCAAAATCACCTGCTCAAACGGAAAAAGTGACTTAATTTTCGGAAGCTTCAATCAAGTGATGACAGAAAGTATATTTTCCGAAGCTTACCTAGACGAACATCTTGATCTTTTGTAAGAAAAATGTTGGAACACTGACGAGGAAACCGCAAACAAGGAGATAAGTACCATAAATCCAAGAAAGAAAAAAAAAAAGATGACCAATTAAGAGAATTGATTGAAAAAAGATTACTTTGAGGTCCCTGTGCAAAACAAAGTTGGAATGCAGATAGTCAACAGCGAGTAGCAGTTGAGTGAACCACTTCAATAGCGTCTGCAAGTAGTATTACAATTAGACAACCTTGAAAAGTGAAAGCATATACTTTGCAAAGAAAATGTGAGAAAGAAATGAAAGTGCAAACCTCCTCGGGGAAGTGTTGTCCATTGGATTTCTTCATCAGTTCGCCTCTGTTAATGATCGATTCTCACAGTAAATTAGGCTGAAGAAATGAAACTATGACAATGTATGTACATTTTCCATTCAAGTAACTTACATGTCACCGCCCTCGCAGTAGCCTGTAACTATGCAAACATAGCAACCCTGTTTTGGCATTAGGTACCAAGATAACCAATCTAAGTTCTTTTTTCATATCGAACAAAAGCAATACAAAAACATGGAATTTAAGGAGGAACGGCAATACCTTTTCAACCCAAGCTTCTTTGAACTCAACAATGTAAGGATGCTTAATCCTAGCTATTAATGCCATCTGCACATTTTCAGACATTTAATCAACAACTGTAAGTACGACATTGACTAGATGAGTCACAAGAACACGTGGGGAAACGCTGAGTATCAGCCAAACTTTTCTCTAAGGAACCAAATTAGGGTCAATCTTAAGGTATAAACTGATCCATCTCCACGCTTAAATTGATAAGCAGGTGTACCTCTTGATAAGCTGATCTACGGCATCTTTCAGTTTGCCGAGCCAAGCGAATCTTCTTCAACACATACCTGAATTTTCACAACCCAAAACCCAACACATAAGATAGCAAAAAATCTTCAATAAAGAAATAAAAAGAGCCTTACTTTTTCTTTTCCAGCTTATGGTTGACCAAAATGGCCGCACCAAAGGCTCCACGGCCAATCTGTTCCATGATCTCATACTGGTCCATTCTAGACTCCATCGTTGACCTATCTTAAACCCCACAAAAGAAGAACAACCTTTTTCCACTGAAAGTTCAATTAATTCTTCAACTCCTTTGTCGCAGAAACATCACAAAGATTCGATCTTTATTGCTTGCGCTGTCTGAAGCATCGCTCATCGGCTGAAATAACACTACAAATACCGCAAAACCATAGCCAAGGTAAATGTGATGACATAAAATGGATCTATGGTTTAAATGCTGCAAAGTTCGCCCATTTCTCTGATCAAATCTCGAATTCTTAAAATGAAGTGCCAGCCCAAGTGTGTAGTATGAATGTCATTTCAGTTCTGAAGGGCTTTGTTGAAGGTTTTTTATTTCCTGCCGTAAGATATGGATTATTAAATAATAGAATATAAAGATTAGGATGTGGGGCATGACCATAATGATTAGTTTTTTAAAAATTAGGGCTTTCATCAAACACATTATAAGCATAAATGCCATATAATGTTATGAAATGAATTTAATAAATTTTTATTCAAATACGATATCTTCTATGAGCTGTCGTTGTAAGGGGAAAGGGATTTCTTACCTGAAAAATAAAATAAAGTTCTGGCAAATCATTGAAAAAATGGAAAATATAAAACCTTTTAAATGAACTTTCTCTGACCTTAGTCTGACAACAAGAATTAATTGCTACATTATTGGTAACATAAACTCGATTACTGAAAGTTTGATTTTTCCCATACTACGAGGTCAATTTGCATATTACCGTAAATATTCCTTTTATCAATAAAAACAATGGGTATTTCCTCTATCTCATAGTAATGGACCTACTTATAAATTAAATAATGATAATTGATCGATAAATATCCCAAAAAAATATTTTTTAATGGAACATAAAAAAATAGAAATTAAAAAAGGCTAATCTTGAAAGTGTCAAATATTTGCCGACAAAATCCCAGCTATATACTATAGTTTAGTTTAGTCCACACATCTCAATGCTCTCTCAACTCCCAATATCCCTTTTTATTTTCTAAAAAACAAGCCTTCTTTAATATAAAACCTCGTTAATAAATCGGTCTGAACTTTTATGATTTTGTAAATTTGGAATTTCTACATTGTCACATCGAAAGTAAGTTTGAAGAAGCATTATAAAAAAAAGAATAGGAACTCGAGTTTACAAATTCAAATTAAATTCCAACGCAAAAAAACAAAGAGAATACATGTAATTGAATAGTTAATAGTTACGTAGTACAACCTGGCTTCCATATGTGCTGTTGAACCAGGTGCCACGTGTCCAGTTGACTAATCTCTTCTGGTCAAACCATAGTGCCACGTGCTTGAGTGTATTATACTTCAATTTCTCGTTCAACATAAACTATCTTTTTTTTTTTTTAATATACAACTGGGCCTGATACTACATGTAGAAAACTGTATCAGTGTTTTGAGACTATTATTAATTATCTTATCTTATAGATCTCACTCGACTACGATACCGAAGTATGCGACTCAATACTAGGATTTCTCATCACCCTTCCCTTCGCCGCCAAGTTCTTGCCCGTCCCATCCATGTCGGGAATCTCATACTTCGACATGGACGCCAACTCGTGGACGGAATCTGCTATCCTCAGCGTGCAAGAAACTACTTCGATCAACAACGAACCCACCGTTATTACACCGACCGCTTCATAGATCTCAGTTTCTGTCCAAAGCCCATTTCTCATAAGCGAAGATTTTAGCTCCTTGGAAGCAGTTCTCGCGTTCAGTATGTGCTGATCGGCGGGCAGGGCGCACTTCATCGTCTTAATCCCATTCGCCAGCTCTCTCAAAGCATAGCTGCACTGTGAGCTCATCGTCAGGCAATGCTCTTGAATCTTGGATCGAACTACATATTGGATTTAAAGACTGAAGTTTCATCGACTGGTATTGGTGTTATCAGATGAATGCAAGGAGTGAAGGAAGACTCGCGCGCTCCGTCAAGTTATTTAAATCGCATTTACTCATTAAAATGCCTTTTACGTTTTTCCCTCTAAATGCGCTCTTATAAGTAAAATAGCGCTCTTAGTAGAAAGTCGGTTATATAGGGTTAACGGTCATTTATCCCCCTTTGTATATAAACCCTTTGTAACACTCAATTCTATATACGAATCACATTCTATTTACTCACACTTTTCAACAAACAGTCTAGATACAAATTTGATATGGTATCAGAGCATATTTGAAGCTGCGTCATTCAAGATTCAAGAACCCTAGTTCATCCTTCGAAGCTCATCATTGAGAATGGCAGAAATTGAATCGCAAGCAGCATTGAATGAGTTGGCTGCAAATCAGATCAATGATCCATACTTTCTAAGCAATGGTGATAACTCAGGGCAGCTGCTCGTTCACGAACAACTAACAGGGGACAACTACACCACTTGGAATCGCGCCATGATGATAGCCCTTATCGGCAGAAACAAAGATGGGTTTGTAAACGGGCAAATTCAACCCCCTGAAGGAACTGATCAGAATAAACTAACCGCGTGGAAGAGAAACAATAACATTGTAATCTCTTGGATCCTCAATTCGGTCTCGAAAGAAATCTCCGCAAGTGTTTTGTACAGTTCTACCGCGAAGGAAGTATGGGATGATCTTCAAGAACGATTCGGTCAATCCAATAAACCACGAGTTTTCCAGCTGAAGAGAGAGCTGATCAATCTTGAGCAAGGAACCAGCAGTATTGGTGTCTACTTCACGAGGCTGAAGACCCTCTGGGAAGAACTGACCAATTATCAACCTCCTTGTCCGTGCACGTGTGGAGGAATCAAGGCGATGAAGGACTACTTAAATGAGGAATATGTACTCACTTTCTTAATGGGTTTAAATGACTCCTATTCGCAGGTACGAGGGCAAATCCTTCTGATGGATCCGCTGCCAGCCATGAACAGGGTATTCAGCCTCTTGGTTCAGGAAGAAAGGCAGCGTTCAATGATGACTGGGTTGGGCAAGACTGGTGATGATCAGCTGCATAGCTTGGCTATGATGAGTGCCAACAGCAACCAAGCGAAGGTGCCTGCCAACTACAACCAAGAAATGGTCAAGAAAACACAATCTTATCCAAGAAAGGACTCGGGCAGGCCTCTCTGCACCCACTGTGGGAAAAGAGGTCACACAGTTGAAAGTTGCTATCAAATCCATGGCTTCCCACCTGGATTCAGACAGGGGCCAAGATTCAGGGGCACCAGGGTAAACCAACTCGGAGTGGAAAGACTAACAGAGAAAACTGGCCATGAAACTGATCAGGAGTGCTCCAGAAACAACCACACAGAGGAATCCCTGGTCCAAGTTCAGTTAACCTCTTCTCAGCTGCAGAGCCTAAGAAGCTTGTTAAAGCAGCATGCCAACAACTCACCACCGGATAGTGGGTGTCTGTCAGCCAAGACAATAGGCATTCTGGTATGTGCTTATCTTTTGATTTGCCTAACAGTAATAGCAAGGTAATTTGGCTATTAGATTCAGGAGCAACCAAGCACGTTTGTGGGAACTTGGCCTGCTTTTATGATTTATATGAGATTGAAGAATCCAATGTAATATTACCAGATAACACAATTATCAAGACTAATAAAGCAGGGTCTGTTAAACTTAACCAGTTTATTACTTTGACTGGTGTGCTTTACATCCCTCAATTCCATTTTAACTTGTTGTCGGTCAGTTTCTTGGCAAAGGAAAAGAACTACAGATTCTTCTTCGAGGCTAATGGTTTTGTGATTCAGGATTCTTCCCTGCGAGTGATTGGCAGGGGTAGTGAGGCTGAAGGATTATTCTTCATTCAAGCTGATGCAAACTGCAACACTTCGGGTCATACACCTGTTTTTCTGAACAGATTATCTACAGAAGTTTGGCACCACAGATTAGGGCATCCCTCTAGCAAAGTGTTACATGTATTAAGATCCTCTTTGAACAATCTTGGGAATAGAATAGATTCTTGCTGTAAAATTTGCCCAATTGCCAAGCAAAGAAACTATCTTTTCCAAATAATAATAGGACAGTTTGTTCCCCCTTTGATTTGTTGCATTGTGATGTTTGGGGTCCGTTTTACGTGCCTTCTACTTAGGTCATAGATATTTTCTAACTGTGGTTGATGACCACACAAGATTTACATGGGTCTTCTTACTCAGACAAAAATCAGAAGTACCATCTTGTATGACATATTTACTTAACATGATTGAGACACAGTTCAACTCTAAGGTGAAGGTCATACGGACTGATAATGCGCAAGAATTCAAGCTAGACAATCTGATCAGACAGAAGGGCATTATACATCATTGGTCATGTATCCAAACACCTCAGCAGAATTCCATCGTGGAGAGGAAGCACCAGCATCTCCTCAATGTGGCCCGGTCCTTATTCTTTCAAGCTGCGGTACCCTTGAATTTTGGACCGAGTGCATCCTCACTGCCACCTACTTAATCAACAGGACTCCCTCAGTAATTCTGAGCTATAAGAGCCCTTTTGAGTTATTGTACAATAAACCTGTCAACTATAATTCCTTCGTAGTTTTGGTTGTCTCTGTTTCAGCTCAACTTTAGGTGCAGGAAGGAGAAAGTTCGACCCTCGAGCAAGAGAATGCATCTTCTTGGGGTACCCAATGGTGTAAAAGGCTATAGGGTAATGGACATAAACACCAGGGAAGTATTCATCTCGAGAGATATCAGGTTTGAGGAGAATGTTTTCCCTCTTAGACAGAAAAAGGAGACAGCAGGACAACCAGATCCCTTCCTGCATCAGTTCTACCTAGGCCCTGTAATGACAGTTCCTTTGATGAGGAAAATCAGGAGCTGAGGAAATATCAGGAGTTCATGAAGACCCTGACAATGACTATCTCACTTCAGAACAAGAGGGCTCTGTTACTGGCTCACAGAATGAAGAGTCACAGGCTGCTGCAGGAACTGATCCACCACAGGCAATAAACATGCAGAAAAGGCCAAGTAGGCAGCAGAAAAGGCCAACATACCTGAAGGATTACCACTGTGGAAACCTGGTTTCCAGAAAGGAGCTGTACCCATTTCAGAGTTCTCACCTACAAGAATTTTTCAGATGCATATCAAGCACTCATATGCAAAGTGCCATGGCCAAGGATCCAAGAAGCTACTCCGAGGCTTCAAAGTCAGAGGAATGGACAAAGCAATGCTTGCAGAATTCACAGTCCTTGAAAGGAATGACACCTGGAACATTGTTCCACTACCAGCTGGGAAAACTTCCATCGGCTGCAGGTGGGTGTACAAGACTAAATTCACTCTGATGGACAGGTTGAACAGCACAAGGCCCGCCTTGTCCAAGGGCTACCATCAGATGGAGAATAGACTACATAGAGACCTTTGCCCCATTCGCGAAGCCAAGCACCATCAAGGTGATCCTTTCCCTCGTAGCCAAACTGCAGTGGCATCTTGTACAGCTCGATGTGGATAATGCTTTTCTTAATGGAGAACTCGCCGAGGAAGTATTTATGGACCTCCCGCAAGGTTTCTATACACCTCTCAAGAACAGGGCAAGGCAAGATGGTTTGTCAGCTCAAGAAATCAATCTATGGGCTCAAACAGTCTTCAAGACAATGGAATAAAAGATTTACTGAAGCAGTGGAAAAATTTGGATTCTCCCAGACTCAATCCGACCATACACTGTTTGTCAAGGGTAAAGGTGATAAACAGCTCATTTTACTTGTATACGTTGATGATATTATCATTGCAGGTCCCTCACTCGGAGAGATTCAGAAGGCAAAAGGCTTCCTCAAGGACTGCTTCAAAATCAAAGACCTCGGGGACCTGAGGTACTTCCTTGGTATTGAGGTAGCTAGAAGCATGAAGGAATTTACATCTCCCAAAAACAGTATACTCTTCAACTTTTAGAAGACACTGGTTACATGGGATCCAAACCACTTTCAACACCCATGAATCCTAGCTGTAAACTGTCGGCAGAAGCTGGAGAACTGCTCACAGAGCCCTTTCAGTACAGAAGATTGATTGGGCGGCTGCTGTATCTCACTTTCACCCGGCCTGATATCAGCTTTACCGTCCACAAGCTAAGCCAATACATCGCGGCTCCGAGGACTGCTCATCTCACAGCAGCACATCACCTCCTCAGGTATCTCAAAGGTTCCCCTGGACAAGGTATATTCATGAGCTCCTCTCCCAATTTGCAGGTCAAGGCATTGCTGATGCGATTGGGCAGCGTGCCAAGATTCCCGAAAATCAGTAACTGGATACTGCACTTTCCTCGGGGATTCAATCATCACTTGGAAATCCAAGAAACAGCCCACCGTGTCTCGCTCTTCCACGGAGGCAGAGTATCGTGCCTTAGGCTCAGCTGTGAGTGAAATCCTATGGATCAAGCAGCTGTTGGACGAACTGAAGCTGTCCTCTCCTCACATTCCTGCTATCTACTGTGACAACCAATCAGCACTATGCCTAGCTTCAAATCCCAAGTTCCACGAAAGATCCAAGCATATCGAAATCGATTGCCACTTTATCCGTCATCATGTTCTCAATGGCACCATCCGCCTTTTACCAATTCGTTCCGAAAATCAGATCGCTGATGTTCTTACCAAACCGCTCACCGGACCTCTACTACAGCAAGCTTTACTCAAGATGGGTGTTAGAAATCTCTATCATCCATCTTGTGGAGGGCTATTGGATTTAAAGACTGAAGTTTCATCGACTGGTATTGGTGTTATAAGATGAATGCAAGGAGTGAAGGAAGACTCGCGCGCTCCTTCAAGTTATTTAAATCGCATTTACTCATTAAAATGCCTTTTACGTTTTCCCTCTAAATGCGCTCTTATAAGTAAAATAGCGCTCTTAGTAGAAAGTCGGTTATATAGGGTTAACGGTCATTTATCCCCCTTTGTATATAAACCCTTTGTAACACTCAATTCTATATACGAATCACATTCTATTTACTCACACTTTTCAACAAACAGTCTAGATACAAATTTGATACTACAATGGAGGTTGTCGTCTGTAGAAGAAAAGAAGGTATTGTTACATCAGATGAGCTGTTCATGTTCTTTTTCTGATGATATGCAAGAATTAAAGATGGGGGTTCATCTATTTTTACCTGCATGTCTGAACTAAAGTAGCTGTTTTAAAGCGTCAATTCGATAAGCGCATTCTCTTGTTAGAGCTCCTATCTTAAGGTATTGTTCCCATGGATGCCTGTACCTAAATTTGCCGTGTCTAGGCTCCCATTTCGCAAAATTTACCTGTGCAAAGATTTGGCCTTTTTTTTCTTAACGTCGTCTCATGCTATACTACCATGGCGAACTAAGCAATGACATGACATGTAATGTTTTTACCAGTGATTCCTCAGGCCCTTTAGAGGTTAGGACACTCTTGTATTCATCCATGGATGCCTTGTTCTCTTCGTAGCCTTTGCTGTCTGCCTCGAAATAGACATGTCCGAAGCCTAAACACACATAGTATCAGCATGGCATCAATATTACATCAAAACATAATATTTGTCTGCGCAGTAACATTTTATTTTACTACACCTTCCAAGAAGATGGAAAGCTTCTCAATGTTGCTGGCGGTAGGTTGTGAAGATCAGTGCCAGCCCAAATAGGGCATATGAAGATGCACACAGACACTGTAGCTGCGCCGCCTATCAAGATGGTGGACAACCTTCGATGAGCCATGTCTAACACCTCATCGTCTCTATAGCCCGATACGCAGATAGGCTGAATGTCAGAATGAATATCAAGAGCCCATAATCGTATCTTGCCTTGAGCTTAGGGAAGAATCGAACAAATGTAGCCATACTAGCTGCCCATGTAAGAAAGCGCATTATTAGAGCAAATCTTTGCCAGGTAATAAAGGGTTCGATCTTAGCTAGCACTTACCCACTAGGAAGACAAGTGATCCGAGGACCATACATTCGATCTTTTCGCCCGTGAAGCTTGCTAAGCGGTGAGCTCCAACGCCTAACGCGCCGCCTAATAGCGTCGCAATGGCTCTGTTTACGCCTTTACCAAGCGTTGCGCCTGGCATTTATTTATTATAATACAAGATGTTTAAGTCTTAAAACACTTCCTTTACATGAATATTTTCTCCAAGAACACGCAGAGAATGGTTTTTGGACATACCCACGGAGAACTCAAAGACGACGACGACGGTCATTACAGCCCACATTGCGTTGACGCCGAAGCCTTCGTAGAAGAAATCGAAGTAATAGAACAAAGAAACTGCGCAAATGGCTAATCCGACTTTGAAAGAGTGTACGATTCTTCTCGGATCTTCAGCTCCTAGATTTCTGGCTTCTGATGGGAGATTACTCACTGCATTCGCAATCTTTTCTAATTTGCTTTTCA